>WAAD01012210.1:4961-133668 GCA_013389945.1 Fregata magnificens | reverse complement strand
CTCCAAAATACAAAGTCATAAAATACTTTGCAGATTGGCCTCCTGGTCTGCTAAATCTCAGCTTAGTGACTCAGGCAGCAATGTTTTGAGGCTTATACAGTATATAACAATCAATCTCCTCCCAAAAGTTTTCTTTGCTTGCCTTTTACATTTGTGTTCTTACAGTTGTCTGAATTTCATTAAAAAAATGACTTTACTGTTCACTGTCGTGATGCTTGTCTGCTGAAGACAGGATAGTAAAAACATTTGTAATTTCTGTTTTAATGAGACTGAAAAGGAGGAAAAGTAGGAAAACTATTGTGATTTTATATCTCCGTAGACATCTACTTTTATCTTTCAATTTTGTTCTTTAGGACAGACTCAGAACAATGCTTTTTATCTAATCTGTAGTCACGTATTAAATGAAACATAGTTGCCCCTTATTGATCAGTTGTTTAATCATATAAAATGAATAGTAGTCCTCAGAGTGAAATATTAATGAGAGAAGAAAGCAGGATATACCCTGAAACCTTATTGCTATAGCAGCATCCTGCTAGCCCAGTTGACTTGCACATCTCAATCCTGTCTCTTGAGATCCAGCTCTAACACTTATATTTTCACCTTTGGGCTTGTTTGCTCTGTGGCAAACTGCAGTGAACTCGAGAGATATGCTTTGGCATGACCCAAAACAAAGAAAAAAAGCATATTGTCTCCAAATGATAGGTGGCCTCTGCCCGGGAACAGAGTCTGTCTGTGCCCAATACGGGGAAAGGCAATGACCTCAACACCTCTGCAGTAAGTTACATGTTTGCATTTCTGCATCAGGTTCCCTCTGCATCAGCTCAGCTTCTTAACGTGCTAGAGGAGGTTAAGTGCTATATGGAGAATGGCTGCAGACAAGAAAAGTTTCTTCTTAGCACGTGTCTGACAGAGCACAGTAAACCAGGCGTCTAATTAAAATCCTGTTTGAACTTTGATCTCCTGTTCTTGCTCTCTTACCAGCAACGAATGTTTTAAAGGATGTTTTTACCAGTGCTTTGCAGTATAATTAATGTTTTCCTGACCTGATTTTCATGTGTACCAGTATCACCTCTCACCTTCGGTCCAGCAGAGAATTACTATCTGTCCTGAGAATTCAGAAATCTGGAGTGGTTCATTGTTTTACTGAATAAATCACAAAGGATGTCTTTATGTTTGTCCTTAATGCAGTGCAATCTTTATTCGGTCTGACCTTTTCCCTATTACCTTATACCTTCCTCAACTTGTTTACCAACTTTTCAACCTCCTCATTAAATGCAAAGAATTGTGAAAGTCCTGAGAAAAGGCTATGAATACTGACAAACTCTTGAAACAACAGATCCATTTCAAAGAGGAACTGGAACTGGTTTACAGGCTCTGAGAATAGTGTGGGTTGGCCTTCATGTCAAATTCCCAGGTAGTGAAATCTCATCACAAGGTGGTGGCTTGGAAAACATCATACAACCTTTTCTCTCTTCAAAGAGCAGATGTTTTCTAGTTTTGTTTGCTTTATGTTCTTTCCCCTGAGAGATATAAAAGCATATACTGTTAGACTATACATGAAATGTGCATCTGTGAACCAACTTAAAAGGAATCATGGAAGAAACAAGAAAAAATAAGGGTTAAGAAAAGAACCGGAGAAATGAGAGGGAAGCAAGTAAAACAAGTGCAGGAGGTAAGTGCAAGAACCTTCCTGCCCACGTTCCTGGTAACAAACTTACTGGGCACTGACCAGGAATGGGCTAAAATAACCCCAAGAGAAATACCCCTCACAAAAGAAGACAGACGGTTTTGGAAACGTGGGTTTGCCAAGGCTGCACTGCGATGTTAGGGCATCAGAACACACTACAGCACCTGCAAAGAGGAACACCACTGCACATGTGACTGTTTAGTAACCAACAGCCAAAATTCACAAAGAACACGGGGGTTGATACTGGATGGGGAAATGCGAAGAGGAAAGCAGTGTGGAGGAGAGAATAAAAGGCTTAGTTATATGATGGCTGTACGATTCCAGAGATGCTCCAGACATGCTGAACTGGAAGCTGAAGAGCCTGAACAGGATACATAAAGATTTAGACGTATTAAAAATTTAAATCAGGCATCAGGAATGTAAGGTCTGTGAGCTGGATGTGTCCTGTGGTGCTGCTTTAAGTCGCTTGCAATCATGCTATTATTAGCAATGTGCAATAATACTACAAATATGTATATTAAAAAATACTTTCCTAAATGCATTTGAGAAAACTATTTAGATTTCAAGGGAAAACTTTCCCAACGTGCATTAATACACCAGAAAAAGGGCAGAGAGCCCAGCAAAAGTACCACTTGACAGAAATGACATGGTGAACAGTTTAAAAGCCTCTGAATGGTTCTTTGAACCAGGAGACCTAGGCAACAAAGACATAGAAAGTCCATAAATATTTTATTCCAGGACACAATGTTCTTCTACTGACAGTAATAAATATATGGAAAATAAACTTATTAAAGGTTAGGTGGAAAACTACTCTGACAAGGCATTCTTTGCAAATGTCATCTAGCCTCATAGCATTTCCAATCTGGGTATAAGGTTTTTATGTCCTTTTGGCAACAGTGTAAAAATACAGATGATTCATGTATAAAGATTTATTAAAGACAAATGCAGATGGCATTTTAGACTGAAAAAGTTATTTTGATTATTTGTAATCATGGGACAAATCAAGTTAAAATGGACCCAATCTGAAATCAGCATCCAAACAAAAGGATTGGAGTCTAGATTTAAGTTTTGTGGCTTTGCTTGGAAATAAGACCTCATCTGATGAAAATGTGAAAAAGTCAGTTCTTGCCAAAATTAAACTATGAAAGAGTCAATTCATAGCAGTTAATGAGAAGCATTACATTTTATTGCTTGACTTTTCTCTCCCTCTTTTTGTCTCTTGAATCTTTTAAAGGAAACCTATTTGAAAACAGCACATTGAAATCAACTGATTAAATCTGATTGTCCTTTTGTTCCATTGGTTGCCAGTGGAAACAAGCACATTTAAAAAGAGCCTCTGCTTACTCTTTGCATTCTATCTGACAAAGGCCAGTAGGGCTGATATACATTCAAAAGCAAAATATGTCCAGCTGTTAGCATGTTGCTGGTGAACAGCGTCTCCGTTACACTTCTTTCTGCCCTAATCTTGCAAAACACCAGGGTATCCTAGCCAGCTTTTAAATTACCTGGGAGATTTATTTTGTAATTGTCATGCAGATTAGAAACCCAGGTGATGGGATGGACCCAGGTGCCTCTTTGCAAGTGATTTATGGAACTGAATTGCAATTGCAACAAAGAAGGATTAGTCACAACTTTTCACAACTTTTCCTTTGAAATCTTCTCATACTAGCCAAATATGGACAAAATAACTCTCTTCCCAAATTCAGTATATTCTTTGTCTACTTTGTTATAAAATCATTAGAATCATCCCTTAGACCATAGACTATTTGCCATTGTGAATGGGATTGTGCAAGAGACAGCCTTGATTTGGGTTGAGTTTCTATGTAACTCTGTGGTCAGCTGTCAGAACAGAAAATTAATGAGTTTGAGAAGTGGAAGAGGAACAGGAGGACAACCAGTAAACCAGTCAGCTCTTATCTACTGTGGTGTTCACCTAATGCCACTGTGCCTTCCCTTTTTTGACTAGTGTAAGGCCAGGACACACAGAACCTACCAAAGCGTGCCCATTATTTCAGGTCCCGTTGCTGAGCCTTTCCCTCTGCTGGAAGACAGGACCGTGTTATCACTAAGCTATCACTGGGCATGATTTAATTGCAAGTTGAAGAGGCTTCTGTGGCAGCAGCTGGATTTGGACCAGGCCCTCAGGAGGAGGTACATGGACAGAGAACATAGATGTTCTTAATGTTTACCTGAATCTATTTGTTAAAGGGATTATATAGCACAGGGTGGCTCCGTCAGCTGGAGGCAGTGCCTTAGGATTTCCCTTCAAGTCCTATTTCCTAAATTTAAATTACCAGGGAGTAGTATGATGGGATATCCTGGTAGACTATTTCAGATTGGTGTGGCTTTCATCTTTTGGTCAGAATAAAAGTTTTTATGGACTACAGACACTATGTCCTACAATTCCTGTTCAGGTGAGAGCCCCGATTTTTCTCAAAACTTTTGATGAACAATGTCAACAAGCTCCTTTTATTTCTCTAGCAGTCTAAACCCTTTGCTAAGATCTTTCAATTCCTTGCCAGGTCGAAGTCAGATAGACGTGGATGTGGATTTGGTTTTGTCTCTTTTATGAAATAAAACTATCAGTCAAAGATTAGAGGACAGCTGTGCTTTGCTACTTGTGTGTGCCACTTTGCATTGCACACAGTAAGTCCTGAGGTAGCCTAAAGGTCTGGGCAGCATTGCCACTGTGCTTCTGAGAATAGCAGCAGCAGCCTTGACAGTGTGAATCTATTTGAATGAAAAGACCGATGTTTATGCAGGTTGTTATATGGCATTTCTTGTTCTTGCTTGGCATTACTCAAGCCATTTGCTTGTTCCGTTCAAAGACTTGTAGCGACCTGTTTGAGCTGAGGGTTCATGACAGGAGGGATCTGCTCACCAATGAAGCATGTGGCAGCTGTCTGAGGGCACAGCCCATAAACTGCAGGCACAGAAGCTGCAGCCAAGAGAGGACATTCTCATCCCAGCTCTGCTGATGTCGGTGAGGCTTTGTCAGGTTGCATCATGCAGTGACTGGCCTAGAGCTTTGGTTATAAACAGGATGGAGGAGGTGCTGCTTAGAGGAACAGGGTCGTTGTCTGAATGATGCTTTGGCTCTGTAGGCATGACAACACTGGGGAAATTTAAAGTTAATTGAGGTACATGAACTCGGAGCACTAAACTCAGTGTCCTAACTAACTCCTGTGTAAGCACGATTTACTCCTTATGTACAGTAGATCTATCTATGTGGATGGACACAGAGTATACCTTGCAAATGATGGCCAACTTTTTAAGAGTGGAGCTTGCCAAGCACAGGGTGGACAGGTGTAGTTATCAGGGCAAATAGCTTGTTACCCCCAAAGTTGATGTAAGCAAGGATGTCCAACTAAAAATGTCCAAGTTCTGGGCTGCAGGAGCCACTTTCCTCCATAAAACCTCTTCTGATGTTAGAGATATCCTTTCTTCCATAACACTGAAAAAAACATGGGGAGGAAGAGAATAGGAAAAGAAAAGGTTGCTCCACCTTTGTCCTTTGTTCCATGAGACCCTCTAACAAAACACTGTTGGAAATCCCTGCTTGAGAGGGGTTCAAATCCCATCAGCAGAGTACTCAGGCTATAAACTAGATCACTGCATTGATGAAGACATCCTAATCCTTCTGTTGATGCTATTTTGGCTTTGAACAATACTAACTCCTATGCATTTTAATTCTTTCCATGTCAGAATACTGAAAGTTGCAGTTAGATGAGACTCAGATAGTTAAATCCACTGTGGACTGAACTCAGTATGATCACAGCTGCAAATTGCTGCCTGGAAGGCACAGGCTGGATGTTAGAAAAAAATGTTCATGAGGAGGGTGCAGCACTGGGACAGGTTGCTCAGAGAGGTTGTGAAATCCTTGGAGGTTTCCAAGCCTTCGTTTAAATGAAGTCATTGCTGAATGGGTGTACTGTGGGCAGTGGTCTTGCTTCAGGGGGAGGTTTGACTAGGTGACCTTCAGAGGTCCCTTCCACCAACACTTCTGTGATACTGTGAACAAAAACTGCCTGAAACTCGGGAAAGTTAGACATATTGTGTTGCTAATAGCTGCTAGTGTGGGGAAGAGGAGCAGAGGGGAAGGTATCAGATGGTACCAGGGAAGGGAACCAGCTGCAGTGGGAATGGGCCCCCCATGAGTGGCTGGGTGCTTGAGTGTCTTTAGCAAAAGTCTGGGGTGGGTGATTTTTGAGTAGCAAATTCACCACAAGACTGGAGGGTTTCTTGAAAGCATGGAGAGGGGAGAAACTACTAGTGAATTTGAATTGAACTTAGGAAATAGATTCTGCTGGAGGGGAAATAAAGGAGGAGAAGGAATGTAAAAACATGTCTCTCCTCAGCATTTTGAAAAAGCTTCACTCCAGAATTGCCCAGATATTTAATTTTCATGTCACCATATTTTTCTCAAAAAGCAACCTTGACTTTTTGTACTGATGTGGTATATTTTGATGATGGAAGAAAAGGTGAAGTAACCCCAAATGGGAAAAGCATTGCCCAGAATGAAATTTTGGTGGGTGTTTTTTTGTTTGTTTTACTGCTGTCATATCCCTCTTTTTTAAATGTTTATCCAAGTTTTTAGAATCATTTTTTTAATTCCTCCCTCAAACTGAAAAATCCATTACTTATCCAGTGAGCAGGAACAGTGTGCTGGTTTTGGCTGGGGTAAAGTTAATTTTCTTCATAGTCACTAGTATGGGGCTATGTTTTGGATTTGTGCTGGAAACAGTGTTGATAATACAGGGGTGTTTTATTTATTGCTGAGCAGTGCTTGCACAGAGTCAAGGCCTTTTCTGCTTCTCACCCCACCCCACCAGTGAGTAGGCTGGGGGTGTGCAAGAAGTTGGGAGGAGACACAGCTGGGACAGCTGACCCCAAGTGGCCAAAGGGATATTCCATACCATATGACTTCATGCTCAGCATATAAAGCTGGGGGAAGAAGAAGGAAGGCGGGGACATTCGGAGTGATGGTTTTTGTCTTCCCAAGTAACCGTTATGCGTGATGGAGCCCTGCTTTCCTGGAGATGGCTGAACACCTGCCTGCTGATGGGAAGTAGTGAATGAATCCTTGTTTTGCTTTGCTTGCGTGCACGGCTTTTGCTTTACTAATTAAACTGTGTTTATCTCAAGCCACGAGTCTTCTCAGTTTTACCCTTCCAATTCTCTCCCCCATCCCACCGGGGGAGGGAGGGAGTGAGGGGCTGGGGTTAAACCACAACAGTCCTTTTTGGCACCCAACGTGGGGCTCAAAGGGTTCAAGCAGCTGCAGCTGATCCATCGACAAGATGCATGAGAGCAGTCCCTAAACTGGGCTTCGGCTCTGCTACTGATGAGGCTGGACCATTTGCTATCAAACATTCCTTTCCCTCGGGATGATAGTCCTCTGCTTTTATACCCGAGGCTCATGTTTGAACTCTAGCAGCTAGAAGCCACCATAGCCACATTTAGCTGCTCCGTAGTAACTATGCATGCATACGGCCTTACTTAATGGTGACTGCGAGACAATTCTCTCTTTCTCAGCTTCCTCCAAGCCCTACTTATTTATATCACAGGACTAAAGCTGGTGCACAAGACAGTTGTGCATTTGACAAGTGGTAATTTGGGATCTGTGGCCATTTGTGCCCCTACACTCTTAGCCAAGGCTGTAGGAAGGCTGGCTGGCACGTGTGCAGGGATATCTGTTTTTCTGTCCCTCTGTGATACATGCTGTTGTCTCATTCCCTGATTGCATCTCTGCTCCTGCTCCATTGGTGCTAACCTATCCCTGGTGACATCTGCAAATTTTATAAAACAACCAAATAAACCTCTCCTCTGAGATGCTGTGATAACCTTTTACTTTCTAGATCTAGGTCATCTACATTTGAGCTTGCCTTCCACAATACGCTGGTTTTGTGTATATTGTGTTTTTTAATCCAAATGCCATGTGCCAGTACCTTAAATGCTTTACAAAGGCTTATATACAGTAGCGCAGATTCCTTCCTCAGCCAAATCTATAATCCATGAAAAATATAAAATGCATTTCTGTGTGAATGTTCGTAACTGCAAATATTTCTGTTCAAGACAAAGTATATCAGGAGGAATAGAAAAGCCTGACTCAAAGGCTGTTGGGAGGGGGCAGATATAATGTGTTTGAAAGAGTGAACCTGCTTTCTTAGAAAATACTCCCAGGCCTTGTGATTGCATTGGATCTACATTTGCATAACAATCACCTTGTCTAACTACTTTCCAATATTTTGTGTAGATGAAAAGGTAATTTACTTTTCAGTGTTCTCCATGTTACTTAGTTGGTATGGAAGTTAATAGGATTATATTTTTTAAAGTGCAAATGATTTTCAATGTAATTCACTCACTCTTTTTAGTTATTTCTGTATTTATTTATATTAGTTTTACTCCAGGACACTTTAAATACTTAGTCATCTTTTTGTAAAAATGAACATCCCTTTTATACCTAATTATACCCACTATACCTAATTGTTATACAGAGCAGCCAGGATATAAAAGAAAAAGTGATCATAGGCTAATGTGGAAAGTATCAAAGAAAATCTTCCAGTGTATTCATTGACTCTTCAGATCCAACCCTTCAAAGGATTCCCATTGATTCTCCAGGGCAGTATATTGGTAACTCTGATTCCCAGCTTACCAGGCAGGGCTTTTGCTACGGGACATTGCTATGTGGCCCTTGACATCTGCTCTGTACCAAGTCTCTGCAAGCTGTGGATCTGTCCTATCAAGCCTTGTGAAGGCACCTATTGCACCAGTAAAGGTGGGTGCAGAGTCTGGTTGGTGTTGAGCACAGCATGAGACCAATGGGAGGAAAGTAATTCTACATGGCTAGTTATTCACATTGCAATTATAACCAGTACTTGCTGTCCTGCACAGCCTTAGTCTAGCTAATACCTTGAAGAAACAGAAAAGTTTGTTGTCGGACAAAAGGGTCTGAAAAACTTTCCTAAAAGGTCCACTTATTTCTGGATGCAGATGAGCTGGACGAGAGGGGGAGAAGGGAGCATTAGAAACTATTGTGTGTTACACACACACAAAAAAAAGATTTTCTCTTTCTTAGTTGTCTCATAGACAGGCAGAACTTTGTTCACTTGTAGACGTGGTAGTTCTGTATTGCCTGTATTATGCCAGTTGCTTCCTTTGGGAAACTTTTAAGACTATATTTGTTCACCTGTACAGTGAATAGTCACATGGAGCCAGATTTCAAGGTAGTGAATATTGCCATGGCCCGACTGAATCTCTGCTGAAAAACTCAGAGGTCACATTGAGCTTGTGCTGATTTTTAACACAGATGTCATCTCCCTCTCCATTCCCATGTGTGGAGTGGGAAACAGTGTGTCAGTAAGCTCAGCCAAGAGCCGGAGTCACTCTGTGGTACAGTCCATGTCAACCACGTTAATCTTTTCACAGCTGGGAATGGTGCGTAAAAGGCTCTTTCTCCTTCATTACTAATTGCCACATGTATGACTGAAGCAACCAGCAATGCCACTTACAGGATGGACTCAATCAGAGGGAGTCGGTTGTTATGAGATGGCTGGAATTTTGTACCCATTGGAGCTTTGTAGGAAAAGAAAATTTCTGATGACGACTCATGTGGATCTGGCTGCCACCTACTGAAAAATATGTGTGTATGTGGGATGCAGCAAAAATTAGCTGGATCTGTTGGGTAGCGATAGAATATGTACAGCGAAAAGGTTAAAAATATGTGAATGGCTCGCTCTAGTGATACCCTGAAACGAGGACATTTCAGGGCAACATGGGCAAATGATCTGGTCAAAGAAGCTTTTCCTGGGAATCAGTGAGCTGTTAGTACAGTCTTCTGCATTTCAGTCTGGAGATCTCTATCAGCACTATGGACACCCCTTGTGTTGCTTTGCAAACGCCAGTGTGTTTTATGCCGCTATCAGAAAGGCACAAAGGACTGTGTCAGAGTCATGGTCTGTCCACCTCCAGCCCTTGGGACTGCTGTAGTGAGTTGGAGATACAGTGGTTTGGGAACAGCCTGTGAACCAACCCTGCTTATTAATCATTTTGCTTTTTGCGGTGTTGTTTTTAAGCTGGATCAGTTCCCTAGTCCAGCTCGCCAGGCAGCTGCCCGAACACTTTCAGTGGCAGACCTGAGGGGCAGAAGCAAGTCGGCAGTAGGAGGCAGGGAGAGGAACCGGCAGCTACATCAGCTGGCTCTGCTATTTAAAGGAATTCTGCATTTCAAAGCAAATCAACCTCTGAACTCTAATAGCAGCCTTGACATTACAACTTGTTGGCGGGCTAGCTCAGCACAGGCATGTGGAAATTTGGACCTGGGCATGTCCATAATGGCAAAAGAAGAAAAGTTTCTTCAGCTTCTGCAGAGTTGAGTACCTCCCCAGAGCTGGGAGGCTTTGAAGGAAGGAAGTCATACGCTTGTCATGCAGCCACCAGTGCTCCTTGGTTGTCCTTGCCATCAGCTGACAAGGGGACTGAAACTGAAAAGGAAGCTGTTTTTTTAAAAGATCCAGAACTCAAGTGCTTAATCAGTTGAATTCCTCACCACTGACAGGTCTGGGAAGATCCGAATATGTAACCTTTGTCAAGGTGCACATTTTTGAAAGGACATCTACTGTTTTGGTAGGTTTATCAGAAGATCTGAAATCCCAGCTTCACAGGCAAAATCTTCACTCCTGTACATCTTCAGAATAAAATACTAACAAATCCTTGTTCTTGTAATACTTCAAAATAGAATATCCTGTGATTAACAGTTGCAGTAAGTTCTTGAAGCACTCTGTGTGTTTAAAATACCACTTAAACTCTTGAGGCTCAGGTAAAGGTAGACTAAGGACAACTCAGGAATTCCTGACTCCTAATGCTGCTCTCAATCCAGTGTTTTAATAGGCTAATATCACAAACAAATTCTCCCTAACAGAGAAGTTGGGGAATATCCCTCTGTCTTGGTTTGTGAATTTCACTGGCACGTATTTTAAAACAGTTATATTCAGGCTTTAACAGTGTGAATATCAGCCTGGAAACAGTTTAAGTCGGGAGATTCATTGCTGCAATATTAACTTTCCAGCCATCCAGTAAATAAAATAATCCAAGTGCTGTTATGAATGGTTTCAAATTACAAATGAGTTTAAATTCCAATAAATTGCCTAATCTGAAATCAGTGGCTCTGCTGGGAAATGTGTGAATCTCATGTAGATAGCACTTGAACAAAAAGGTCAATGATGCGGTTTGTTACTTGGAGAAGGAAGAATTTTTTTAAAACATATTTTGTGTTTCCTTCTACTAGCGTTTATAGCTATTAGCACTAACTATGCAAACTAAATCAATATTGTTTCCAGATCATATGCATGGAGTGTTCAAAAATATTCAGTTTCTTTTCATCTGAGATTAAGCTGCTGATCTTGTTAAGATGAATAATAGATACAAGATATTCTCAATTAATTCATAATTTAATAATTAAGTTACTGCAGAACAAATGAGAAGCGATCATTGTATGGAGAAGTAAACACTGTTCTTGATTTTGGATGAGGCGTGTGGTAGCTTATTGCAGTGCTAACATTGGCGAATAACTGTCCAGCTCAACACGGTTTCATGGCTGCCTTCTACTGGTTTTTGTTGAGGGGGTGAAATTAGAAGTCAAAAGTGCTGAGCTTATTCACACCTTTGGTATCTCATTAGAGATGCTTAATCTTTTGGAGAAGCTATGTTAACGTGTTTATTCCACGGCATGCAGCTCCTGTGGAGAACTCTCTGTAGCAACATGAGACTGAAGGTGTTTACAGGAAGTTCACCTGAAAGGACCTCAGCAACAGCGTTTGAGACTCTCCTGTGGGAATTTATAGCAGGAATCTTCAAAGAGAAAAAAAGGAAAGATTTGTAGGTTAAAATGAGCGAACAAATGATCAAAGATTCTGAGGGTCTCTTGAATTACTGATTTTCTGGTTTTCTCTTCAGCATCACAAGCTTACTGCTCCAGGCAGAACTAATTAACTAATGAAGACGGGAGAGAATTGCTGAAGACAGGATGGAGAACAAAAACTTATTAAAATTTAACAATAAGATATCTCTGTTTCACGTAATATCTGTTATGTTGATCACTTTTAGTGACAATATCCCAACAGTATTTTTTTCTAATTATGCAGAAGTGCCAGGTACTGTAGGCTATTTAGTGTCCTGTTTTGATGTTCAGTCTGTGTCTATAGCAGTACTAAAGAATTTTTTTTTGCTTGTTCTGTAGGTTAAAGAAGTCAGGCGTTCAGACACAATCTCTGTCAAAAAAGTGCCACATTTTAATTATGCAGCTTTGGTTTTTAAGTCTATTGCCTGCTTGATAACTTTATAGGTTCAGTGTAGCAAGCAAACTATGTGGTAGAACTTGAGGAAGCAGAAACTAGGAAGCAACCCATAAAGTTATCAATCAGGCAGTAGGCTTAAAAACCAAAGCTGCATAATTAAAATGTGGCACTTTTTTTGGCTGAGATTGTTTTGGATATGCGATGAATAGAGATCAGAAAACAATTAGACAAATTTGTGGAAGAAAAACCCATGGAACAAACTTCCCTGGATTAAACCACTGGCTTAAAAGAACCTAAGATGTTGATTGCCGGAAGGTCATCACAGGGAAAGCATCACTATATACTATTTCTGCTCCCCCTTTCTTTCTCCCAAGAGATAGTACTGGAGATAGGCTGCTGGACTAGATAAGTTAGATAACCTAGCGCTGCTATTCTTCTGTTATGCCATTTAAATTCATTTAGTCATGGACTTAGCTTGTGACTCAGAAAGTCACAAGTACTATTCAAGGGCAAAGAACAGGAATATTTGGTTAGTGTTGACTTGTCATTACTTTTCCGCACCTCATTCGATAGTCATGATTTGTCCCTTCCACCTCCTGTCATGGGAATGTTTCTCTATCCTTCCATACTGAAACCTTTCAAGTCTCAATTACATACCTGGATCACATTCCTAGTGAAAGTATCAGAAGCATGTCTGATTCAAGCTTTATATCACATATATATAATATACATATGTATTTTGTGATCTTTGTATCACATATATATAATAATTATACATATATATTCCATTAACTTCATGATTCTTCACGTTCCTTCTCAAACACCTTTTTTCACACATCACTGTGCCTCATTGCCACCCAAAACTATCCCTGTACCTTATTTTTGGAGTTACTTGTATTTTTTTCTTTTCAAAATATGTAGATATTCTGTAGATAACTGTGTATATGTCGATAACATCTGTACAAAATAATTAGGCACCATAATGTTAGACAGAAAGACCAAGCTTTCAACACCAAACTTTTATTGACTTGTAAAATTTAACAGCTGTGATAGCATAGTACATGTGTGTGTGGGAGGGGGTTCCTGGGAAAGATTACATTATTTTGGGATTAGAAAACCTGAGAAACATCTGGTTAACAAATGAGTCCCGCAATATAGTTAGTTCTTCAGCTTCTTTTTATCCCTAGTCCTAATGTTAACTTTAGTACTAGATATACTCAGTGCTGGTGAGTCCTGACCAGTCGGTGGTTGTAATGGGGAGCTGAGAGCAATGTGGTGAGCAGGTCATAATGGACATGAGAGTGGGACAGCTACTGTGGTATGGGAAATGTAAGATATATATCTTACATCATATATGCTTTTCATGGAACAACTTCTTAGATGTTTGGGATAATGAGGACCCTGAGTTGTTTACGTGGCAGTCAGTGACAGAAAGTCTGTTGACTTAAGAGGAAGACTCCAAATGCCTCATCATGTGCGAGGACAATGTAGACCACAATGTCCCCACCTGGTGTCAATAATACCCTGCAAGCAGCATGAGTCTCCCCTTTTGAGTCCTACAGCAGGACAATTCCTTCTTTGGCTGGAGTTAATGTCTTGTGCTTCCAGTTTAGTAATCTTAGATTCTCCAGTTGGATAATTAACACACATTTAAACCCTGGGAGCCACAGAGCTGCACCCATTTTTGGTAGCTGACTTACACCATTTCCAGCTATGCTGTCAAGGGTGATGGTGACTATATAGCAGCAAGGCTATGGCCATGTTACACAACTTGGAAGACTCTGTCAGGTTGATGCAGTGAACTGTAGGGGAATCTGTGTGGCTTCTTTTGCCCTCCCCTTTGCACCAAATGCACACCTCCGCTGAGCCTTCCAGATCTCTTTCTTAGGTTTATGGACATGGTGTCTGATCTTTGATAACCTGATGCATACGAATTGCTCCAACAGCGTAGGTGTGTTTTTTCCCATGACAAGGATGTGTAGATATCCCAATCTTTGCATTTCAGGGTCTCAGAGCTTTGTTTCTGTTTCACCTTTAACAAATGAGCAAGTTCTTGTGGTTGTCTCCTCTAAGCCCCATCGGCACGAAGTATGTTTTTCAGCCGGTCACAGCTTCTGTGATCTCTTTGCTATCTTGTTTCTTCCTCGCTGCTTCTGCAGCATTTTGATAGCCTTCAAGCAGTGTGTAATTTCAGTTGTGTGAAATAAGTCTGTGTATAGCAACCACCCAGCTAGACTGGAGGGAGGCAACTCCTGCTGTACAAGGCAGAAAATAGAGTAACTCTAAGTGCAAAAAGCATTTCAAGTGGCTTAAAAATTGTTTCATTATGAATTATAGACTACTTTACTGTCCTGATAATGGGAAACACCATCTACTGTGATTCATTGTAGTCAAGCAGCATTAACTTCAGAGAGAAATGGGACAAAAGGGAAACTGCTCCCTTGGTAATGGGGTATTTTGTGCGGGAAAGCACTGTAGCCATACTAAATTATTTTACTCTGCTCATGCAGATCTGTCCTTCTAGGCCCTTTTGATGTTGAAGTTGGATACTATATAGTAAAAAGTGAGTTAAAGAGTGTCTGAGTAATCGAAGCAAGGAGTAACAGGTGTCAATCAGAGAATATAACCCTGACACGTTAACAGCTCTTAAACCAATTAAGTTTAACAGAATAGCAAAAAACCAGAAGTAGCAGAAAAATCTAATCTTTTCACAAATGGGGACGAAGGCTTCCTAAAGTGTGAAATGAAAGACAGACTCCTTGGGTGCCATTTTATAAGGGACTGGTAAATTTGGGTACCCAACCATTCAGTAGATGAACTTAGCTGCTTTTTAACTACCCTCTCTCAGTCTCTTGTCCCACTGACCCCACTGGAAGCCCAAGGAGATGTATCTCACTAGGCTAAATTTAGTCCTTGTGAATACCTACCTCTGCCACAGATTATCATACTGTATGAATTGACAATCTTTTTTAGCAGGAAACTCTCTCATTATGAAACATGAATGCTCAGAGGGCATTACAGCTTACCATTTAGTTTTGGATGTGTCTGTGTGTTCCAATTCAATCAGTTTGGTATGCCACATGGTGCCATTTAATTTAAATTGAATTAATCAATAGAGTACATTAGCCACATCATTTTAATATTGTCTTGGAAAAATCCTTGGCCTGTAGAAGTCAAGGACAAAACTCCTGGACACGGTGGTGAGATGACACCATGACATTAGCTCTTTTGTAAAATTAATGTAGCCAAATAAATTGCTGCTTTCTTCCTTGTCGTTCTTCAAATTTTGAACCACTGCCATTTGGACAAGCATCCTCCGCGTTCTGCTTTCATTTATGGAGCAAAGGTATTGCAGGGGTTACTAATGAGGGTTTAAGACCTGTCTCTCTCTCTCTCTCTCTTATTATTTTTTTATCCTGTTGAGAAAGTTGCCTAGTTACTTCATATTTTAGTTCCACATTTGCAGATTGAGTGGCAGCATTTTCCTCCTTAGAGTGTGTTCTGAAGGTTAAAATTCCAAATTTGAGGAACTCAGGTTCTCCACAAACCATGTCCAAGTGTGGGGAAAAAAGGCTAAATTCCTGTGTGTATAAACCAGATTAAATTTATTTTTTGGCCTCTATTTGTATACCTTCTCTCTTTATATATTTTGTTTTGCTTTTCTTATTCCATAAGCAAAACAACGCAGCTAGTTGTCATTAAAGTGTCCTGGAAATTGGTCCAGAAAGAATAACACTCGAGTCCACTGGTTTTGCCTTCCCTGAACAGAGGGGTCTGTAAGAAATGGTGAGAGCTGTTAGTGGTTTGCAGTGCCCAGCTCTAGAGTATTGTTATTTTCCTTGGCAATTTCATTTTGTTTCAAGGGAAAAGATGCTCTTTTCACTACATGGCTGGGAAGTTTAAAGTTGTGGCCATTGCTCAAAGCTCTCTTTCCTGAGACATGCATTTTTATTTTAAGTTAATTGATTAGTTATAATGATGGATGATGACGACAGACTTGGGTTCACGGAGGGCAGTTCTAGCCTTGCTGGAGCTGGAGTTTACCATTTATTGGTTAATAAATGGGCAGAACTTTGTCTAATGACTTGAACAAGTATATTAAGAGAATTGGAGAGTCACAAAGGATCTTGGGAAAATTGAATTCAGCTTCACTTATCCATATGAGTTAATTTCAATCGTGGAGAGGTCTGTATTGAAAGATTTAGACATCCCATGGTCTTTTATAAGGTCTGTAGGGTCTATTATATTATCTTATAATTTCCATTCTGCCTCAGGTGAAATGCAGATTTCTATAGTACTCCGAGAACTCATAGTGGGAAAGATTTGTTTCCAGATTAACCAGAGGTGGTCCCACACTAGAGACTGTTCTGTTTTATATATTTGAAACTAAGCCTGCGGAACTTTTCTGTTTTCATTTTCCCTTTTCAGTGTGCTTTAGTTATTTATGACTTTGTGTCTGAAATTTTGCTATACCCTTCTAAATCACAGAAGAAATATTTGAGGCATTATTTTTCCAATTGGGTAAAACCAGTCATAACTAAAATGTTTACTTAGCTTGTTTATATCTGGATTTTTTTTATAAGCCTTTTGTACAATTTTTGTTTCATTATGGCAGCGTGTGCTGTAGTAGTCTGGCAGTACAAATCCACAGGGTTACAGCTGGGCATTATGTAAATACCATATTTATTTTAATGGGAACATATTATTTTTTAAAATATGCTTTTGGGATAAAAGGAAAATTCGCTGAATGTAAATTTGGCTCTGCTGAATAGTCATTTAAAAAGTGACTGGAAAGTGACACGTGTACCCTTTTTAACTTGTATAACATTGAGAGCCTTAGAAATTTTAGCATCATTCATGTTAACACATCAAAGTATTGCTGGTTGAACTCAAATGTCTCTGAAATGCTAATCTGCACCCTTAACTGTAGTGGAATGAACATACAGATGGTTCTTCTAATTACTTGGAGAAAGAAAAGGGGATGATTTCCTTTAATGATTTCCCCTTCTTTCCAGACTGAAAGCAGTTCCAGCTCTTCCCTCCAGCTAATTTGACGATTAAAAGATGCTTTTGTCTTGCTTTCAGCTATTGAGGTTTCATCACAATTTGTTAACTTTCCGTCATGAAGCGAGGTGTGAACCCAGGGCTGTGTAGGTTTGGTTCAGAGGTCATGTGAAGGGGAGTTATAAACCTGAGTATTTACAACCAGAATGGCAGGGGGGGCGGGGTGTGTGTGTGTATTTTCATCATCCCATGTTATTGCACCGATGGCAAAGATGGGTTTTTAGGACTAAAATAGGAGCTTGAATCTTAGATGCGGGAGGTCACTGATCAGGGAATAGACACCAGGTATTCAGGCTCCAGACTCATGGTAGCTCCATTTTCCCAAGGGTACAAATGAAGAGATTTGAAACACATTTCTAGAGCTGTTGACTTCACTGCTGCTTTGTGGGGTAACACATGCTTCAGAGGAACTGGAGAAAAATGATCTGTGAATAATTTCAAAGGTTTTAATTTTCGCTATGGACCAGAACAAAGGTTGAGATTTTACAGACTCTATCCTGAAAAACGAGATCTGCACACTGTAGAAACAGCTGGCGTGATCACTGGTCCGTTGGCCCATTACCTCTCTGTACCTCTGGATCACGGTGGTGCAGCTATGTGGGAATCTCTTTTCATTGACAGGGATGGTCTCCAGCCGGGCGGGTCCGTGCCAGCTGTTGAAACACGTGAGGGACAAACCTCCTGCTGTTAGGGTTCATGTGGAGCTGCCTGAGGAGAGAGAAGGTCTTTGTTCTGCCTGGGAGCATGGCTAAGCTGGCACAGGCGGCTGAGAAGGGGACTGGGGCTGTGGGGACGAACATCACCCTGTTTGTGGCCTGCGTCTGTCTTCAGACCTCAAAGGCGAGTTTCATGTCTGCTGCCTTCTTTCAGCTCGGAGCCCTGTCCCTTGTGAGCTAAGGCTAGTTGGTGTAAACCAGAACAAGACTGGGGAGCAAAAAGGAATGGACTTGATTTCATCTGGCTCATGATTTGGATGCAAGCAGAGTAGCCCTTTAGCTCTGTTTTGAAGGTTGTGACCCCAGAGCCTTGCATAGAAAACGATATGTCAATGCCAGTGTCATCCCAGAAGTCCTCCAAGTATTTCACTTCATTCAGCATGGCATCAAGCTGCTACTGTTATTTCAGGATTTAATAGAATTTTATGAAATACCATTTGGTGGTGTATTTTCCTGAACATTCTAGAAGCTCTCATGGGTATTTTTCAATTAAAATACTCAGTGGGAACAACAACAAAAAAAGAAAAAAGAATAGCTTAAATAAATACAGCTACTCTGAACTTGTATGTATAAATCTTACTTAGTCACTCCCTATCAACAGTGTTTTCTGTTCTGTTTTTGAGGTGCACCACTTCTCTCCAAGCTATTCAAAAGAAGGGGATTTGGATTCATGGCTGTAAAAAGACTATTCCAGTGCTCGGAGAGACTAATTGTGAGGTCAGAATTCAGTGGGCTTTTCCCCCTTCATTTTCTGTTAACCAGAATGTTGTATAACATTTTTGCTAAGTAAAACTGTAAGCAGGCTTAAAAGCTTTTTTTCCTACTGGAACCAAAAATAGGAACCATCACTGATATAGGGTAGAGTTTTGGTTTTTTTGAAAATACAATAGTGTGGGCATCTTCAGAAAAGGCTTTGGAGGAGTTTGTTGCCTAGGGCTGCGTATTTTGATTTTGTCTGCTTGAATCTAGGCTTTTGCAATGTTGGAAAAGAAACAGGGGAAGGGCAGAATGGTTAATTAGAAATTCTTGCCTTACTTTCTTGTTCATCTGGAGTGATGACACCTTATATAGTAATAGGGAAAGGTGGTTTGCCTAGGTAGGATATCAGCAGATCTAGATGCCCTTGTCAGTTCTACCAGCAATATCTGTCCTGCTCCAGCGTAAAAATTATCCAGCCTCAGCTTCATCCTCCCTGGTGTGGAGATGACAGTGATCTTTGCTTGGTGTCAGAAAGATATGTTCATTATTGTGCATAAAATGCTGTGAGCTTCTTGGCTTGTTACATTTGCAGTGATTAAGTTGTCTTCTGTTTGGGCAGGTCTTGTTCAATAAGTAATGCTGACTGCAAGTCTCTCTGAACACCTGGAGTACTACTACAGCAATAGGGTTAAAAAGCCATTAGTTATTTTGACATTGCAGTGTTCTACTGCAAGTTTTTAGCAAAGCCAACAGAATGTAAAATTCCAGGTTAAGGTCTCCACATGCTTTGGTGAATGTATATGAAGTCAACAGTCATAAAACCTCATAAAACAGTGGAGTTCACTTGTTTAATAAACAGTAGGGACTGGGTTGGTGGTAGAGTTGGCATTAGTGACCTAGAAAGGAGGATAGAATCTGCTGTTTCCAAAAAAAAAAAAAAAAAAAAAAAAGGTAAATTTCTCTGCCTCAAGTAGCATATTTCAGAGCAGAGCAGTCGCAACAGAGGAGCAGTCATGTGAACACCTTTTGCTATCACTCACTATCATCAGATGGTGGTTACATCCAGCCCTGAAGCTAGTGACCATGGATAACAGACATTCAGAAATCTTGCAAAGCAAAGCAGGTTTGGTCTGTAGAACAAAAATGTCTGTGGAAAAATGGATAAACTCTGGGCTAGATATTTATTGTAGACATTGCATGTTCAAGTCTTCTAATCAATGGTAGTTCAATCAATGCATTCAGTTGAAAACAAGAGTGTTCATAAAATTAGAGCTAAACTGTGACTTTTGCTGCTGCTTATGTGCTTGACAAAAGTCATACATAAAAACAATTCTCACACCACAAATGAAGTCATAAAATGAACAAAACACTTCTTAAAGTGGAATGTTAGGGGGAAGCTACTTGGAGACTAAACTCTTAATCTAATAGCAATCAGGTAATGGGATAGTATCCATGGGGAATAATAGGACTGACTACCATGAGCTGAAGGACTCTACAGACGGGGCTGGATTCCTGCTTGGTAAGATTCATTAAACAGTGGAAGAGTATCCAAAGGAGGGACTGAAAGAAGTGAGCTGGAAGGAGTCACAGTAAAGGAAGTCTGATGGTCTTTGTGGTTTCAAACTTCTTGTATTGGATAAAAAGATGGGGAAAACCTAACAGAGCTAGAGAGAAGTATGCTGAAGCAAAGGTGTTAAAGAAAAGAGCATGGAAGAACCTGGGTGATATTGAAATCTGCAGCAAAATTCACTTTGGTTTTCATGAGAAGAGAATCTCAAGTCAGGAGTATTGCCATTTATAACCAGTGCTACATATATCAGCATAACATGAAAGAATAAGCAACAGAAGTGGTGTGTGTGGGTAAGTTATGGCAATGGGAGTCATCATTAAATGATCATTCACCCTCTACGTTCCTCTAATTTTTTCCACATTAAGCCTTTTCTGCTTCATATTTTGCTCATCTAACAATGGATGCCCTTAATGGCTGCTGTGGGTGAAACTGTGAAGCAGGGAAAAATAAGCAGACAAAGAAGAAGAGAAGAGAAGAGAAATGGAGACAGAGAAAGAGAATAAACGGAGATATTGGAGGATAGCTAAAATACATACAATGCACACACACACGCGCGCGCACACACAGTGAGAGAATAGTTCTGATAGCAAATATAAACCTGTACATTTGGAGGGGGGAGGTGACCATAAACCAGCCTGGCTGTGAATATGCTGGAAAATGTTTTATTTTCTTTTTTTAAATATCACTTCCTTAGTCTAAATGGAACTGTCCTAAAAACATACAGAAGCCTTCATTAGAAGTTATGTTGTTTTTTTCTCCTGATGATGTAGGTTATTAAAGTCCAATCTCTCTTCTCCCCCCCTTTTCAGACATGAGTTTGCATGAGAGAGCAGAACAACGCATTTCCAAATAGTGTTCTGATCACTACATAATGTTATTATGCAAACTATAATCAAACTAGATGACAGTCCTCCAGACAAACCTTTAGTATTATGAGCTTTCAAAGCTCCAGGGCAAATTGTTGTTAGTGGGATAGTTAATTAAATGGAAGTTGGATTTTATTACTTTATATAAACAACTAAGAACGGCTGAAATGATGTTGGTCCTCCATGTTTTTTTCCTTTCTGTTTGACAAATATTAATTGAACTCATTGCCCCATGAAAACTGCAATTGATGGCGGTGCGGTCACTACAGAACATCAGGTAGCAGTTGCTCTCTTCTGCTTCTGCCCTTTACCCATCACCAGGGTAGATGGGCACTTTGGGATAATGCAGGAAGCAGGAAATGCTTTTTCCTTCTTTAGCTCATGGGGAGACATCCCCTTTAGGGTTAGGGTTCACCATAACCGCTGCCCTGCCCGTTTTTCACCGGTTGCCACCAAGCGTTGCTGTGTGCAAAGTACATTTTGCGTGTGGCGCGAGAACTCCCAGGTGCAGGGGGATTTTCTGAGAGTCCTGCCCTTGCGTTCACGGGGCGGGGTGGGGTTTGGGCTGACCTGCCCTGTCACACCGGGGGGACCGAAGCTCGTCCCCGGGTGCAGCCGTGACCCCCGGGGNGACGGAGACTTCTGGTGGGCCATGCCTCTTGGAAGGTCTTCACACCCCAGCAGCATGGGAGTGCAGAGGGGCACTGCTTCTCCGTGGTGCTGTGGAGAAGTGTCACGGGCCAGGCAGCATTTTACCCTGTTGCTGCAAAGACTCGAGCCTCAGCCTTCAGGTTTTCTTGGCAGCCCTCTTCTACACCAGGGCTAAACTTCATGCATGACCCTAAGGGTATATAGCGACCCTGACTCCTGGCTGTTTACATCTGCAGGGAACATTTCTAATACTAAGTTTCTTCAGGGCTCAGCATTCAATCTGCAGATGTTTCTGGCAGTCTGATTTAGCTTGGGGCATGTATTGGTATTGCACTCTACGTCCCTTCAGGGCTTGTGAGCAGAGGGGAAATGCCAGTTTTTCTCGGGGGTTAGAAATTGTTGGATCTGATGTATATGCAACTCTGCCTTCATACTTTTTCATTTTAATCCTTTCTTGTAAAGAGGAACCTTTCAGCCTTTAGATGAAAGACATTCACATACCTTTTCCCAGGTTAGTCCTGACTTAGCTATAAAAAAAAAAAAAAAGCACACTTTACCATGATACGTCAGGACTATTGGTTAAAATCATAATTATAAATGAGGAAGGAAACTTTTAACTCTGATATTTTTAAAGGGTTTGCCCCACTTTTTTTTTCTAGTGTTGTATATCCTGTCTAGGGGAACTCTGAAGCCAGTAACTGCCTCTTACTGCAATAAGAGTGCTAACACCATAAGGCGTTGTTTCAGTGGTGGTTTTACAGAAGGATCTGTAATATCTTGAATCTTGAATTCTATTGATGTCTGTCTAGACAATGGGGAGACGGTCAGACTTGTTTACCCAGTCCCTCTTTTTCAGCAAAATTCTGCTTTAGCATGCTCAATCAACAAATTCAACATGAATACTTCTTGAATCTTCATAGAGTTTAACCTACTTATCCTGTGCTTAGAAATTTAACCCCCCCCCAGAGCCCCCCCCCCCCAAAAAAAAAAACCCCAAACCCCAAAACCAAACCCTACACCAAAACCTAACATTAAAAAAATCAGGTCAGCTTCTTTCTTGGTCATTAATTCCTGCGTGGGTTTGGGTGGCAAAGGAAATCTAAGGGGGGTGGGGATGCGGGGGAATGAAGCCTGCTTGTAGCAAGTCTCTGGGTAGCAATCTTGCGGGAAGGGAAGAGCAGAGAAAGAAGAATTGGTGATTGTATTGATTGAAGTGCCTTGGGGCTGAAATGTTTTTATAGAGTGACTTTGCTGACCCTGCCTTTCGCCCTACTTTGTAGATTGGCTGCTCTGAGCAGGTGCCAAGATCAGCAACAGTAAAAGTTCATCTGGCAAATGTTCAAGTGCTGTTCTAGTTGATCTGCACAGGCACTAGTGCACAAACCTTCACATCAAAGAACCACAAAGAACGCTAGAAAGATCTTAAGACTTAGTCTCAGCTGTGCCCATGTGTGTGTGTGTTAATTCTATCTTTTCAACATTATCAATGGGAATACTATTGAAAAAGATGATAGGGGAGTTATTTTCAAGTAGGACTGAGTGAAGTCCAAAGTCTAAATCTGTGTCGATGTATGATGGAAAGGAACCCCCTGAAGCCCAAGCCCCATACAAGAAATCATACCACATGCATGTGATAAATGGATCAAGCTTTCTGTTAAAAGCAGGTGTTTTTTCCCCCATAATATATTGATTGTTCCAAAAGCCAGCACTTCCAAGGGGCAATTTGCTGCTCTCCCACTTAGGAGTGTTCTACTTTCCATCCTAAATTTGCCCATGGTGAGTTTGTTCTTTCATTAGTATTGTTCCTTAGCTTAAATACATCTTTACCTTCCCTGGAGTTTACCATCCTCCCCAGTGTTTTTAAAGAATACAGTGCAATTCTGCTCCAGTGAATAGACACTTAAAGCAAGAAAATTGTCCAGAGATTGTAACAAAATAGAGACAAATTCACCCTGGAATCTGTCACAAAGAAGTAGTAGAATTTCTTTTCCTTGCACTTTCAAATGCACTGCCTGCTCCTTTGTACAGACCTGCAACAGAATTTACTCCATCCTAAGCCATAGTGAAAATGCTTATTATCAGGTGACCTTGATCCTGCCTTTTATGACAACTTTTTCCTCTGTAATGGTATCAAACTTCCTCCCATCCTCCTTGAGGTTTTCAAAGTTTCTCTGTATAATTGTGCAGTCATCCTCCATATCGTCTCCGGTTCCAAACTTGGTGGTTCTATCAAATTCAGTCAGTGTGGTCCTGCTTTTTATGCTAGCATAATAGAATGAAAAGAGCTACCAAGGCTGGTCAATCGCAAGCAAGTTTCTTGAGGAGCATGAATAGTTGCTGTCTTCTGGTCCAATTCCTTCATAACTGTTGCTGTTCTTTGCCTACGTCACAGTCCTTAGGATATTATGGTTTCTCATATGCTACCACATTACACGTGTTGTGCAAACCCAGACTGTGAAGAACTACTACATATCCTACATTGAGAAAAATCAGTTTAATGACACAGAGATGGAAGGTTAATTTGACAATAGCTTCCTTTGGTATTCTATTCTGTCTCCTCCCTCTCTGTCTTTCCTCTGTCCTTAAATCTGGTCTAAAACCTATTGTAAAACTGCTGTCAGACCAAAGGGCCTGCACTTTCTCATCACACCCCCCTCCTTCCTGTTCTTAAGGGCAGGTGGCCCATTTGCTTTCCTTCAGTCACAGGGTTGTGTTCCCATGCCATAAAGGTAGGAAAAGCCCTTACTTCTCATCCAGCAGTTCCATGTGCCAGTTCTTGCAGAAACTGGCAGTGGGGATTAGCTAGCTCCTGACAGTTTTATTCACTTCTACATTTGGCTTTTACCTTGTTGCGGTAATTGTGATCCAGCACTCTCATTCCTAGGAAACCACTCGTCTTTTTCCTCAGTTTTTATGCTGTTATCTTTATTTTAGCACAAGATCTTTGTCATCAAAGGAACCAGCTCACTTTTCTCATCTCGTTTTGCTCTCCAGACTAAGAATTCTGTGCATACAGGGAAGAGTAGAGCCCCTATTCTATATTTAGCATGCAACCTCAAGCACGTTTTGACTTAAATTCAAGCCTCCTCTTCATTCAAGCTGTTAAGATCCTCTTCAGTTTAAATGAATTGTTTTAAGCTGAATCCTGAGTTTATCAAAGTTTGGTACCTTGAATTTGAGAAAAGCAGCAATAAAATCCAAAAAACTCCAAGCCAACCAAACAAGCCACTTAGTTGTAAGCATGGTTTTTAGAGTTTAGAGACTGTGATGTGTCAGTCCACAGTAGGGGTAGACAGGGTGCATTTATATGATTAAATGAGAGAAGGAGGGACAGGCTGCCCTGTCTTGAAATTGTTGTGTGATACATAACCTTGTTCCCTGGCTGGTTATAAGAAGAATTTGCTAAAGGAACCCCCAGCTCTGCTTCATTCAAAATAGGCAAAGTGTCTATTTTTACTGTAGGCTCTGCAAGAACCACCTGATCTGCTCTGCACAGAACATTCCTGGAAGAATGTGAAAGACTTTTTAAAGGGGTTCTGCGATGCAAAAGAAGTTGTGTTTTACAGAAAAAGACACATATCAGATAAACAAGAACATAGAAAACTAACACCTGAAACTGTGAGACTTTAATGACAGAAGAAAATTTTTTGGTCTGTAAAGACTAAATAACAGAAGAGAGGGCCTGCCAGCTTAAGAAGTACTGTTGAGCTTTGCAAGTATAGCTGCTAGGATCAGATCTCATTCCTGGATTATGCTGTTTTAGTTAAGAGCTACAGGGATGATTAGACATGCATGTAAGGAACAGCGTTAGTGCTTTAAGAGGTTTACCACTTTCTGAAAGTCACGTAGCAGCTTACAATGTTTGTACTCAAAGTGTCCGTACAGGGTTGGACAGGTTAGCATAAGAGATTGTGAAAGCTCAGCTGTGAAATGTTTCTGTGAAGTCTTGGTTTGGCTCTAGATATAACATTTTTCATTGACTCAAGGAAGACCAGGGTTTCAATTAGACACTAATCAGCATTCCTATGTGTGACACTCTTATACACTTGAAATGTCAAAACAGTTCTACTATGACAGTAATGCAGTTTCTGTGACCTTTTCTCTTTTAATGAGAAAATCCTGTGTGTGAAATAGACTTATACTCAGTTCAGGAAGGACTTTGTTATCTAGCCTAGGAAATTCTAAACAAGATTTATATTTGCAATTTTAGAAGGAGGAAAGGGGATTTCTTTGGGGTAAAATGCTGAAATATTTTTTCTATTCAAGCCCCTATTAAATATTATCTTTCCAGGTCTTGGCTGTAGAGTACAGTTGAACCGAAGAAATTTTCTGCCTGAAGCAAAACCAAACAGAAAATCACTAACAGAAATAGGGTGGGAGCCTTCAAACAGAAGGTGTACAGGCTACTGGTTTCAGAGGTGAAGAAAATACATTTAAAGGTAAGGGAAAATGCAGGAAGGTTGTTTTGTACAGCTTGAAATAGAAGAACATCTAAGGTTACTTACAGGTGACCTGAGCATTAAGGTGCCCTTGAAGGCTACTTTAGATGATATTTTGTTTGATATTTATTCTCCCATAATGAAGTATAAACTTTTTTCTCATAGGAATACAATGAGGATATTTATTGGATCTACACTGCAGCTCTTGGGAATGAAACAGAAAAATCACTTAGTTAAAAATGTGATTTTCAATTATTATGTGTGCACTGTTACTATTGTGAGGCTTCTTTCCTAGCATAAGCCTTGCAATTCCAGTAGGATGTGGGCAGTATGAAGGCCATTTACATATGCTCCCTGTTCATTTTTCTGTGTCTTTTGGCTTATACTAGAGACCACGTCCAAAGCCTACTGAAATCCTAATTCAGTAAGATTTAAATCAGAGCATACATTTCTCCCACATTAAGTGAAACAATTGCATTTATATGTTTTAGGAATTACTTTTGCAGCATGCTGCTTATCACCAAATAGTATGGTTGCACCAGGTGGTGAAAGCAGTAGGAATCCCTCTTTGCATTTTTGCCTCTTTGCAACCTCTACCCGCAGGTCTTTCTCCTATTCTGGATATGGGTATGTAGAGGTAAATAGGTACTATATTCCTCTGGGTCCCATCCAGCTCAGATAGGTGACATTGGACTCTGAAGTGGGATATAACATCCCATTATTTGTATGGGTCATGGGTAGGTTACTACATCCATGAAGTGAAGGATGGCACTCCTGAGCAATGCAGCTACATGCTTGTTCTCCCCTTGGGCTGGAATTATAGCTATAGTCCATAAATGGAATTTAACCATAAATGCAGCAGCACAGAGTCAGCACTTATAGGTTTGAAATGCCCACCCATCATAAGTAGTTGTGGGAGAACGGCTCTGGTCTGCACAAGGGCTACACAAGATTAGCTTCTGTATTAAGATTAGGGAAAGGATTATGATACAAATGAAGCCTATTTAAACTTTTGGTTTATGTCAAATTACATCAAATCAAAAGATGGATATGGGTCTGCCCATGGCCTCATAGAAAATAATGGGTTAATATTTCCTTAGAGTGGTCTGAAAGATTGGGACATATACTGTCCATTGGAGTTGAGTCTAAATCCCCGGAGTCCCTTGCAAAACCTAGCAATGTTCCCTGCTCTGAAGTATTCAGAAGCTGTTAGGCTGTTCCATTTATTTTTTCGTTTCCCTAGCTGGTATAAATGGATGCAGTGGAGTTTCACTGTTTTTCACCAGCTGAGGTCCTGGTCCCAGAAGTGGTTGAAAAGGAGGAGAGTTAAGGGATAATTAGAGCAATAGGTAAGAGCTGGATGGGGACATCTGCTTAAATGTGTGTTCTCTAAGCACCTATCCTGATTTTTTGCTTTCTAATGTCTGAACCAAACAAAACAAGTATAGACTATTTTACAGACCGGTTAGCACTTGTGGTCTGGTACAGAAAAGGTTAACAAAGGTTAAACCTGCTGCAGGAATGAAGAAATACCCCCAATATTTTTGGGCAGCTGCAATATTAGAAACAGTTTGCTGTAGTTCACTGCAGGTGATCCCTTACAGCTAAGCTATTTGGATGCTAATATTTCCTTTGAGATGCTCGCACGTGTTTACTTTTAAAGACGTGTAAACCCCACTGAAAATACTCACAATGGGGGAGCAAACGTTGTGCCACCATTAGAAAATAAATTTAAATAAAATAAGATCCTTTGTGCTACACGCTAAATTCACATTTCTAAGCCTAACTTCATTCACCGGGTACGTGGCTGAGTCCCTCTAGTGGCATAAACATTTATTTGGCTTCAGCATGTTATTAACATTCTATTTTACAGCCACATTAGAGCAGCAAATTCACAGGTAGCTTTTTTGGACACTCTGAGGACTGTGGCAAAGCGAATCTTGGATTAGATACTGTGCAGGCTAGTGTTAATGAATGTAAATTGATTTTTAGCTGCGAGTGGCAATTACAGATGCACTGGAAGGAGACGGGCATTTTTGAAAGGATATTCAAGAACTAATTACTATCAGTAAGAAACACGCAAAGAGCAACGTAATACCCAGGACAGCCAATAGGGATGAAGGCTTATATACAAATCTGTCATGACCTAGTAGTGAAGACTGTTTAAAAACACTGATCTCCACTTAGCTTGTAAATGCGCATCACCCTCTTTCTCACTCATGTATTCTCTCTCTCTCTCTGACACACACACACACACACACACACACACACTCCTGCATTTGCAGAAGACAGACATCTAGGGCACTTCTTGGCATCCACAGGAAAATCATATGGGATTAAAAAACCACAGCAGTAAGTACTCACTGCATTAAATGTTTATTAAGTGGCATGATGTCAAAACCTATATTTAATAGTAAATACAGGAGGACTTTAATGGAAATTGGTTGTATTTGATTTTTCTTAGGAATTGCTGAAAGCTGCCTCTCGAGGATTACAACTTCACCTTTTGCTTTTATGGATGCTTGTTTACTATCCATGTGGTAACCTCTGGACAGCCAGTAATCCATTCATTATCCACACTGATTGAGTGCGTGAGCAGTACGGTGGTAACTACTTCACTCAGCTGACGGCAGACGACAAAAGGAGGAAAATGATGAATTCAGACAATTTAACCTCCCAAAGCTTCCTCTCTGTGATTCATAGCAATGCCAGCAATTTATTCTCAGGGCTCCAGTTTGTTCAGACCTTCAAGCCACTCATCATCCCCTGCTACTCGCTAGTGGTTTTTATTGGTGTCATTGGGAATTACCTTCTCATTTATGTTATCTGCAAGACAAAAAAAATGCACAATGTCACCAACTTTCTGGTAGGCAATCTGGCTTTCTCAGACATGCTCATGTGTGCAACCTGCGTACCCCTGACACTCGCGTATGCTTTTGAGCCCAGAGGATGGGTGTACGGGCGTTTCATGTGCTACTTTGTTTTCCTGATGCAACCTGTCACTGTGTTTGTGTCTGTCTTTACCTTGACTGTCATAGCTGTGGACAGGTACTATGCCATGGTGTACCCATTCCGCAGGAGGCTCACAATCCCTATTTGTGCTTATATCCTGGCTGCTATTTGGCTGCTGAGCTGTACCTTGGCTGCCCCAGCCTTGGTCCACACGTACCACGCAGAGTTCCCAGAACTGGACTTCTCCATCTGCGAGGAGTTTTGGTTCCACATGAAAAGAGATCGCTTAGCTTACGCCTACAGCACTCTCATCATCACCTACGTACTGCCCTTGGCTGTCATCTCCCTGTCCTACCTGAGAATCTCAGTCAAGCTGAAAAACCGTGTGGTCCCAGGCAATGTCACCCAGGGCCAAGCTGAGTGGGACCGAGCAAGGAGGAGAAAGACTTTTCGCTTGCTAGTCTTAGTGGTGGCAGCCTTTGGAGTCTGTTGGCTGCCTCTGCACATCTTCAACATGATAAAGGACATAGACATCAGCTTGATTGACAAGCAGTACTTCAATTTTATCCAACTGCTGTGCCACTGGTTTGCAATGATGTCTGCTTGTACCAATGCCTTCCTCTATGCCTGGCTCCATGACAGCTTCAGGGGGGAGCTGAAGAAAATGTTTTCCCGGAGAAAGAAGAAAGTTGGACCCACTACAAATTGCATTATGGCCAGTGTGGTGCTGTAAACAAGAGCTGGTGGGAGTGCACTTCCTTCGTACGGTAACACTGTAAGTCTTTTCCACTATTAATTAGTCCTGATTCCCGACATCTGTCCTCAGGGCTCAATTATAACAACACAAGTCCCACGCGTAGCTTCCCCAGCACCTCCACTCCTACTGGAGAAGCAGAGGCAGATGTCAAGACCCAGAAATGTCTTTACTTCTTTGACAGGAGTTAGAGGCCAAGGAGATGTTAGCACAATAAGACACCCTTATGTAAATCCCTCCTACCCGTTTTGGATATTGCTGGCAGTACAGGCATGGGATTTGGGGACAGGGAGAAGCAAGGATGAACGAGACACCTAAATATCTCAGTAAGGAAGTGCTTTGGATTGGGTAAAAATTAAATCTGCATATCTACCCAGAGTCCAGTCCTTAACACAGGATCCAGGGTGGAGGACTAACAATACTCCTGTAGTCCTCTTGGGTTAGGGCCATGCTGACGAATAGCCTATGGCTCTCTGAAATGCTCTTCCTGAGCAGCTGTCTCAGCTGTGGGCAGGAAACCAGGGTGGTAGGAGCTGCTCTGAGCCTCCCTCTGCCAGCTGAGTTGTGCGGGCAGCAGCAGCAGTGTACAGGGGTCTCCCCACTCCTGAGGGTGCGAGTGGTGTGTGGGGTGACGACATCAGCTCACCTGCACTCCCTCCAAGCGCCTCTGTATAAGACAACTGGTTTGCTTGCATGCCTGGGGACCCATGCATGGATGAGGGCTCCGCGGCCCTTAGTGGCATGTGCTGTGTCTGCCCTGCATGGTTGCCTCCCTCGCTGCCATTTTCTCCTTGCCGCTGGCTGAGTGGATGGAATAGCAGCCTTTGCAGCAGGGCTGCTCACCTGCCTGCCATGGCCAACTGCACTGGGCAGGGATCTGTGCTTTATGCTTTTTGAACCCAGCATCATCACGCAATCCCAAACCTCCTTTGTCTCGTGAACCTGCAGCACAGCATGTAACAAGGTGAGATGCAGTATTGCAAGAGGAGAAATAAAGTGATGTTATTTCTGTGACATGCAACTGTGATGCAGAGTGTGCGACAGCCTATTTGGTGGATTTGCTGATGCTGTCACCAAGGATGGACAGACTGGAAACACAATGTGTAGTGGAAACTCATCCAAATAGGGGGACATTAAGACATACCACCGCTTTACTGACATTGAATTGTGTTCCTGCCATTGTCTCATGCAACCCCACTTTGCTGACCCTACCGCAAGGCAGCTGCGTTCCCAGCCAGAGGAGTGGACATCATCGTAGACTTGTCAGTGGCGAGATGCTTTCTGCTCATTCCTTGAGGAACTGATTTTGACGTGTGGCAATGCTGCCATCAGCTTCGATCTCCAGCGACAGCCAGAGACTTTGACACTGTCTTCAGGAGCGCTTCTGGAGGTGTCTGTTAAGAGACAGCGGGTGGAAGGGGCTGTTGACATTGAGCAGTGTATGAGCATTGCGTGACCAGTCAAAGGCGGACCTGTCAAACAGAGTGGAGTGGCAAGTGCTCTCTTTTGAAGGAGTCTTTTGGGAAGAAACAATTTCCTTTGTCATTCACCTTTCAATCAGATGAGGGAGGTAGAAGCTATAATCAACCTAATGGTTTCTAGTTTCTTTGTCCCTCTGTCTGAACTGAAAATACCCCAGATAATAGATAAGCGTAAGGGAAAAAGTTCTGAAAGCAGACATTGTTTCTGAAGAGGTTTCTTCCAGCCTGCTCAGCCAGAAGCTGGGAGGCATGAGGAACTGACTGATACTGAGCTGAGATCAGCCGGAGAAGTCGCACAATCCAGGGGCAGTTTTGGCCATGATCAGCAAGGCCATCTATCCGACCGCAACTGCACATGGCCAGAAACGTATGGGCTGTGAGGCAATGCAAATAGACGAGGGGGAGAGGGAAGAAAGAGGGGATGGTTTCTCTAGTTTGTCAATGTACGCCTACTGTGAAACTGTGAATATCATTTTGCTCATCAGCATTCAGTAAGCTAATCTGGTTAAAAAAATACACAGATGTATCTGCACTCATTGGAAAAAAACATTGCAAAAACATTTGAAATCCCTTATTTCACAAATTTCCTTAGAATTTCAAGCTGTTCTGTTGCTAGTAATGAGGAACTGGATATCAGAAGCTGATTACAGAGACACTGAATCAAGGAAAGTCCTTTTAAAGTGGGCATTACTTGCATTCACCCTGTGATGAAGTGTATCTGCCTTGCTTACCTTGATTTAAAGATTTCAATGACTTATTAAAGGGTGTTTTGCTTTTGCTGAATTTTAGGAAATTGTTTTTCCTTCAAGCTCAAAATAGCAAGTTACTGGAATAACTGGTGATTTTGAAAAGGCAAAAAACACTTCCAAACAAACCAACCAAATTTTATAAGCTTTTCAGCTTGCTTCAGGGCTTTTCTTTCAAAGAGAACAGAGAGTAGGACTCCGAGAGAGCACTGAAACAAGACTGCAAAAAGCAGTCTTAAATAACAACAAAATCCTGATTTTTAGAGATTTTTGTTCTATGGAATTATGTTACTTCAAGCTGTTAATTTGTCAGTTTGTTAAGGTTAATTAACATTGAAATGGCCCATAATGTTTACAAGCTTGTGCACTAAATACAGACAGCACTGTAATCCAGAGTGATCCAAAGCCCAGTGGAGTAACTGGGAAGACTCTTGTTAACACAGCAGGCCTGGGATCATTTTCTTCTTACACATCATGTTTTTACCCTCATTTGCCGGCACTGCCGTTTGGCTTATTAATGTTCTCTTGGAAGTTAGTGACTGCAGATGGCTGCTGCAGAGAGCTGCATGAAGCAAACAGGAGGGATTTCTCTCTCTATTTTTTTCTTTTTTCCTTGAGCAGAAATGAACGGCTGTTCAGTGCATATATTGTTCCCACGGTGATGGACTCACTGGGAACATCTCACTACCAGCAGCCCCTGGAGCTGCAGTTACAGCAGTGCCGAGGTCTTTCCTCTCAAGGAGGTCTTCAGGAGTGCCCAGCATGGCAGGTGCCCTTGTTTAAGCGCTGGTTTAACCTGTACATGCCTTGAATCTTGCAAGACTTGCATTTGCGGCAGAAAGCTCAGAGCCTGCCCCTTGCTTCAGGCCCTTCTCAGGACTAGGCTTTGCAGATGCACCCTGAAATGATCTGCGTCCCCCAGTTGTGGGCTCCTGAAGCTCCTTTTCTCTCCTCAGCAGCCCCCTTGGCCGGCTTCAGTGGTCCCACAGAGCCATTTTTCTAGGCTTTCCCTGCACGGTGCACAAAGGAGGTCCAGTCCTGAGCAGGAGGGCTGGGGGTCCTGCAGGCTGGAGGGGACCGAGGCACAGCCACATTCACTCAGCCCCACCTCTGAATCGAGCCCCAAGAATCTCTGCTCAAGGTAATTACTGTTTTCTCTGATATCCAGAGTAATAAACAATAATAAGATTTAGAGGCATGTTGATGTGCTTCTTTAATCCAGTTATGCAAATTATTATATAAAAAGCTGTCATGTGAAATGCATTTGCTAATCTCCATCCCTCTCCAAGGAACTGCTGTGGTCCTTTGAGGGACCAGGGCTCATCACTACAATATTTTTGGTGGTATAATTTTTAATTACAATTTAAGAAATCATGGCATGCTTTGATTTTATAAAGTACCCCAGTTCAAAACTTGGTGAACTTATTAACCTTCCCCATAAGGGTTTTAGTTGTTTCTTGCTTACATTCAAATCCAAGGACTCGCACACTGCAGGGCAGCTGCTCTGCAGGGATGGAGCAGGGTTTGCATCTGAGCTGAGGTATGGCAGAATGCTATATGCTCCTCGTCCACTGGGATTTCATTCCAGTTGTTTACATGTACCGAGAGACTTTTAGCAGGCAGAGACCCAGGTGTTCTGCACTTTACAGCAGCAAATATATGCTATTTATGACGGCTCCTGGGACTGTTCCTGAAGGACAGTCTCTGGTAAACACTCCTAGATGTACTATGGAGTTTGTACACACGCTCTGTGGTGGTGTCTTCAGGTAGATATCAAATGCATTAGCCAGCAAGTGGGTTATCAGAGCATGGTGAGTCTTGGGCTTCGGAAATGGAGGGCCCACTTAGGACCACACTTACTCATTGTAAAAATAATCTGGGATATTTCACTGGGGCCAAGCCTCTACAGCTCAGAAGGCTCTGCATATCTTAAATGTGGAGATTAATAGAGATACAGAAGGAGATGATGGGGAGAGGCAGGGGAGGGTGAGATGTCTTTAAGTGAAGAGCACCGATGTAGATAGCAGGAATCACAGCTGCATAATTTGAAGCTATTCTGCATAGCTGTTGGAGGGACTCACAGAGCACAGTTCTAGCAAATACACTGTATTTCCAATGTTTATAGATGCAAAAATGCTTGATCACACATGAGCTACTCCCTATGGTCAAATGTGGGATTGGTATTAAAAGGCAGTGTACTTACGAAACACATAAAAAAGTAGATCAGCATTTGATCAGGAATTAAAAAACAGATTAGACAGTGAACAAAGGTCACTAAATCTGAAATCAGGCAGCCAAAGCAAAACAGAAGTTAATCAAACCTCAGTTAGGGTCAGGTAGAGTTGGTCTCTCCCCCACCTTGAAAATGGCAGCTCAGAGCAGTCACCAGAGACTAACTTGTTTGTGCAATGCATTGCTTTAAATAAATTTTCCTTATACTTGGATGAAGAAAACTGTGAGAGCTGTATTTGTATCATACTTGGGGAATGGCAGCTTATCTGGGATGGGCAAAAGCAGAACCTGCCATAAGGCCATTACTCACAGGAGCATGGTGAGTGCTTCCCAGCTGACAGATAGACTAGGACGAGCTGGTATTTTTCATACCAGCTCAACAACAGATGCTCTGTACAGCTTTAATTGAGTGAATCTTGCCTGTTGAGGTGTCAATGGTGAGTTATAATTAGATGGCTAAGATTATGCAGGGTATAGATATAAGCTGAAAATGGTACACCTGCAGCTGGGAAAAAAAAATGCCAAATGGGACAGAACTGTACAATGCATCCATCAATCTGCCCACCAGATGAGAAGAGGGCAGAGAGCGAAACAACCTGCTGGTGATAAAGGCACTGCTGTCTTTGCTGATTCTGCATGAAGAAATATAATACAAATTTTTACCTCCAGCCCTCCCCTCTCACTGCTGACCACCTTTTTCTTTTCTCAGAAAAAATAGTTGCATTCCTCCTGCTTCCCCTGGAGAAAAGGTTGCTCAAGGGTCAAAACAAACATTTCTGCCTCATAGAAAGCATACAGAAATCAGGGAGGCTTTCTAAAACGGAGATCACGCTCTTCTCTCTTAAACTTCTTTCTGCCAGCAGAAATAGCCAGTTGTGCCTGACACACAGTCGCTGCACCTAACCATTTGCTGGGCAGATCTGCAGCTGGCAGGAGCAAACCTGGCCTGCCTGCCACTTGGAGCACTGGCTTTTGTGGTTGCATCAAGTAAACACCGCTTCCTGTACTCAGCGACCTCATTCTGCGTCAAAACCATTGCTAACTCTGGTCCTTTGTACCTGATTTCCCTCCACATCAACAAGAGTTTGCCTTACTGACAGTTCCAGAGAGCAACTGCAGATGTTGAGGTACTGAGATGCAGGTACATCAAAGGTACCCTGCCCGTATTAATGGGACCTTTCCTTTAGAAATCATTATCACACTCCCTGTTTCAAGAGCAGGTTTCAAGGACATTCTTACCATGTACTGATATAACGAGATGGGGCAGGCTTTCCCCAGGCTGATTTTAATCAAATTTTCTATACGTTTCTCTGCTCCCTGCTCTCCCAGCCCTCCCCCAGACTTTTCAAATCATTGATCAACTAGTCAGTAGAAGCAGGAGCCTCGAGGATGTTGAAATCCTAGTAGCTACCTGAAATTAGGAGGAATGCTGCCATTTTCTTGGTGCTCCCTAGGGAAAGAAAAGATGTCCAAGTGCTCTCTCCTTCAGGGACCCAACCAGGATTACACCGGGGGTGGTGTAAATGGTTCAGAACTAGTTATGAAAAGGCCAGGCTGCCTCCTTACAGGGCAAAAACTGAGGGGTTAAGAGCATGAAGATCAAATACAGCTCATTGGGAGTTATGTCCTTTTAGGATCTAAAATGTAATCTCTTTGCCAAGAAGCTGATAGGGTTGACTTTCTTGCCTGTCATTGTTTACTTTCCTTTTCTACAGCCTGCTTTGTCAAACTAAGTTAATGAAGCTAGTAATTGATATAAATAATAAAACATGCACTCAGGAGCTCCCTGCTTCGTGTCTCCAGCCTGTTGGAAATCAATTTGGGATCACTGCTATCTATTTGCAGCTGACTGGGCTCTCCGTTCTTTGCATCTTGTTTATGTTAATTATCACCATTAGGTTGTAATTTCCTTGTGTTTTTTTCTCTGCGGGAAACATACAAAAGGAGATGATGGCTTTAATCCCTACATCTACATTTCCTACAATTCCTACATTCCCATTAGGTGCTGGAGATGTTGATTCAGCAGCTAGCAGGGCTGCAAAGAGAAGCTTGCTGCTTTCCAGCACAGCAGTGAGATCTGCCTCTCCTGCTGAGCACAGTTCTTGGTTTCCAGATAGCATGCTGGAAAGGCAGCCTATGGCTCACAGCAGCAGGAGGGGTTTTAGTGCCGTGGTCTGTGAGAACCTGGTGATGTCTGTGGTGCTGAGGATCGCTCCTCCTTAGCTCGGGGTCCCCCCAGCAGTACCACCAACAAAATGATGTGCTCAGCTGGAGGCAGCCGGTGCTTCTGTGAGGCCGGACAGCACGAGGTGGTGTCGCTCTGTCTACGGTTTCTCAGCCACAGGGAGTTGTGTTCAGCTACCCCATCACACCCACGACAAGACAGGCCAACGCTCTAGTGAAAACGTGACAGCCAAACACCACGGTAGCTGTGACGCACTGTCACAGGTTGCCATCAGTCACATCTCAAGTTTGTGTGACCAGCGGCATTTGGGAGTGGGGAGGTGAAGCAATGCACTGTATTGTAAAAGAGCCTGCCCTGGGCTCATGAAGGCAGGGCAAGAAAGGAAAAAAAAAAAAGAAAAAGAGTATTTTTGGACTTCAAGCAAACAATAACTGTCCAAAGGCTAAATCTATAACCACCCAGAGGCTGTTTCTGTATGAATGTAGGAGTTACTCAAGCCTTCTTGTGCGTGTGGTCCCTCACTTGCAGCGTGCCAGTTCAGTGTATTGGCTTTATTGCATCTTTCCTCCTCCCATCCCTCAGCCATACAGTGAACTTGAATAGGGGCAAGCCAGGCGTATGCAGGAACCATTAGTGTGAGGTCCATGTAAGCAGAGCCATTAGTGTATGGTCCAGAGACAGGTGAGTTCAGGTCGGATGCACTTATGAAAGGGTTTTTTTATAAAAATAATTGAAAGGTTGGGGATGGGGTTCTGAGGAAAATGTTCAACCAACCCACTCCTCAGCAACTGGATGCAACTCTGGAGGAAGTAAGATGAAAATAATCCAAACATCATGTGCAAGAGTTAGCTATGAGCTACATCACTAATTAGAAATTGCTTTCTGAGTCACTATATACAAAGTATTTTGAATCATTAAGAAGACAAAACCTTCAACACTCAGCTTTGGAATGATTTCCCCTCAATTATTGGATCCTTTTAAAATTCAACATCTGTTGTTAGTATGCATAACTCAAAAAAATTAAAATTAAATTTGAAACCATCTGAAGCACTAGACACAGCATATGGCAGACCTGTTTAATCTTAACAAGTCAATAATATTATCATTGTGAATCACTTCTTCATTAAAACATGTATTCACATCTGTTTTATAAAATAATGTTTATTTGTAAAAGCCTTTTGTACCACCCGTGCAATTGTCAGTTGTCACAGTTAATTCTAAATTGTTTTGATAGTACCTCCTCTTGGAAAGTTGCCACAAACCGAGGATAGACAAAATGCAAATCATCATTGGCCAAACAAAGTTCTAGCAACATCACCAACAAAGTGCAGGGAAGCTTTTGAAGAGCTATGTTTTGGTGCAGTTACAAAAAGATGGGTTTCTTTATTTTTAAGGCATTGTGGAAGGCACTGTTCCAAACACTTCTCACCCCCAAAAAGTTGTACACAGGGTCTGACAAGACCTGCATGCTTTCATAGTTTATAACATTCTTCCCTTATTGCTCCATGAAGAAATATGTTTTCCCATGAAACAGTTTAAAATGGCACTATCCACTTGTCAATGCTGCTCACTAGGGATAGGGTGAGGACCTAAAAGATGGGTCAAACTTCAGAAGTGGGGATTAAAAGCCAGACTGCCCACACCCTGAAGTCATTGAACTATTGCCTAAATTGGCAACTGTACATTGAAAAGTTGTCTTTCAATCATTTACGGAGAAGAAGATTTACCTCCTCCCCCCAGGTATTTTAAGGAAAGATGCTTGAATTTGAGGCTACTAATTTTCCTGCAGAGACATCTCTCTTCAGCCCAGTATGAGGCACCCAACCTCGGAGGTGCAGGGTTTAAAATCAGTCTTCACTTTGCATCCTCAGTGGTGGCTGTCAGCTAGTTCAGCTCAGACAGCAGCTTATTCTGCACATTAACATTCAACATTTTGCGTAAAAGCTTCTCCCAGTGCATTGTACAAACAACCTGCTTGGGATGCTGTCAATGCTACTATGTGTTCACCTAGTCTTACGAAGTTTAAATCTGATTTGTGGGTTTAGTCCAGATCTGCTTTTCAAGGACTTAATCAGAAGTGGTAAAGTAACCAGCAGCCCTAGGCTAAATAGCTTTTCTATATATGTGAAATTTATTATTAAGCGAAAAACAACCAACCAACCCCAAAACCCTGACCTGTTAAAGGAATGGATTAACACAAAAAAATAAATAGTTCTTAAAATGCCTTGATTCCTGGGGATTAGGTCACTTTCAAGAGGGGTAGAAGATGTTTTAATGTTTGCCCACCATTGAAGAAGCTATATGCAGGTAAAATATTTGGTAGCTTTCTAAGCCATTATGGGTTTGCTGAGAGATCAGAAAAGCACAGAAGATTTGAGGGCAAGAGGAAAACGCACAGCATTTTTAGTGCTAAATGAATTAGCTGGACGAGCTGAATCTGCGATATGATGTTCAACAAACACAGCCTAATTTACAGCGCTAGCTATGCTGGAAATAGAGATAATTAGGCAAGCACTTTTGCTTCCAGTTCTAACATGAGGTATTTGAAAACAGAGGTGGAAGGTGGGTTGGGGAAGGCCAGACTGGTACAAGAATAGTATTAAAATTTTTGACAGCAGTGAACAGAGATTAAATGGAGAGTGTCAGTACAGCTCTCTAAATCTGAAGCTATTCACATTCAAATATTGAGACTGGAGGAGATGAATAAAAGTGATGTAGAGCTATGCTAAGTTTCACAATTCACCTATTTAAAAATAGTTGCAAGAATAGGAAGCCCTACAGATTACCCTAAATTGCAGATGTCTGAAACATGGATCTGCAGTTTGATTTTACCTTTTATTGCACGAAGGTTAACCTTTGAGTAAAGACGACTGTCTCTGTATTGTTTCTTCTTAGATGGAGCCCAGAGACTTAACCAAGCCACTATGATTTTCTGCTGTAGATAACAGTTCCAAAATTAGCTTTGAGGTGTCTCTCCACAAGATTTTAATTTAACATTCACAACATAACCAGAGGACAGAAAACAGCAAGTCATGTAAGTAGAAACTCTTGCTAATGCCCCATTTACAGTAACTAAACATTTTTAAAGCCAAAAGAAATGACAGAGGACTATTGGAAGCTTTGAAGTACTCTGTTTAATCTTTGCATAGCTAGAGGTGTTTTCTATGAAACCACAACTCTTGTGACCTGGAATTTATGCCTTCTGCATTTGGTCTAGGCAGCCCCAGATCACTGATGTTTCCAGGGAGAGCAATACTCTTTTAGAAAATATTCTGTCGTTGTGAGCTGGATACTGCCACTTTTAATCACCATGACATGTCTCAGTAACTGCTGAAACACAAGGAAGACATTATTTACAACAAAATATGGCAGTCTAGCTAGGCAGAAGTATGTTAATTTCTTTTATTAATGGCTACGAATCCAACAGACACTTATTATCAACTGAATCTCAACCCTGCACGCCTATTTCCCAATGAGCGCTAATTAGCCATTTGAGAATCCGCCACAGAGAAATAGTTTCATTTAGTTCAGAATAAGCAGCAGTGTGGATAAGCTGTCACTGAAAGCTGTGTCACCTCTGAAAAGCAGAGAGAAACCTAAAAGGAACCTATAATGCCTCTATGATTCAGAGCACTTAAGCACTGTGATATGTCTGGTTTTAAATATCTCCTTCTTCTGAAGTATATTTGGACAAACTGTCTGAACAGAAGAGGAGCAAATACAAGTTACTCCTCAGTGATTATGTGGAGTACCACCAGCTGCAGTCACACTCTGGGCTGCTCCCAGGTACCTGAGAAGCTTACTCCCACCTCCATCAATGTCAGCAGTAGTCTTGATTTCAGATTCAAGAGGAGTTTTACAAGGGGTCCCTACCTTTCCCTTCTCCTCCTCTACACTAGTAGAAGGGAAATACAAGTGAGCTTCCAACCTGTTAGTTTCCTGTTTTATAATATTCCTGAATTGCCTTTTTTTTTTCCCGCCTACAGTCAGACGCTCTCAGGATGCAGCAATGCCCCCCTCCATGCACCTTGTTCAGGTCCTAATACACGGAAGAGCTCAAGATCTGAGGTATCTCCTCCTAATAGCTATGGCAGATAAAGGATTGGAGTCCATGAGGCACAAACTATGAAACAGAGCATAAGTATATATAATTATCATCCTAATCCAGAGCTGAAACAAGAACTCTAAATCAGAGCTAGTCAGTGTATTGTCTCTTCACAAGAGACTAATACCAGCTTTCCTTCAACATTCAGCATTAATACATTTAAGAAAATGGCTAGATCTTTACTCACCAAAGTATCTTCATAAGTTATTCTTTGTTTCCCTGGAACCTGCTAATCAGCTGTTTTCTCACTAATTCTTTCTAAATTAGAGAAACAAATCCTGTTTTCCCTACTTCCCAGCAAACCTTACCTCCTCTTTCCTAAGTGAACTAATCACAGTGTCCTCCCACCACCATCCGTTGGCCCTCCAGTACCTGCCCCAGCCCAGCAGGCTTTAAATAGGGCACACAGAGACCCCATGTAAAACACTGGCAGTGTTGCTGGAGGCTGGGTTAGATGGGAGTGATTTATGGATAGTTCTAGCTTACTAAACAACAAGTTTTACAGGGTTGCATTATTAGTGGATACTATTATATGAAGTCAGGTAGAAACCACATATGCAAGAGGGTGATTAGTATAACTGTCTGGTACTAATAGAGAAGCCTATTAAAATAGAAAAAAAACCCTCCTAATCTGTTAAGAAAATAAATACTGATGAGAATGAAGGAAAATTTATTAAAAAATTTGGTGGGGCATGAAAGAATTGAGGTTCTACTTAATCTTAGACCTCCCGGTTCTACTGGAGTACTAAAACGCTGTCTCCAAGTTGTTATATTCTTTCTAAGAAACTGTCTTCTAATTTTAATTGCTGTCTATTCTTACAGGAGATACTGATAGCCAATCTTTTCGGTGCCTGCTGATCCTGGGGCTGTCTGGAGGAAGGAGGAGGGTGGATCAATACGATCAGTACAAAGCTAGACTCGTTCCTACTTAAAACTGTTTTTTTCTCTAGAGTCTGTGCCAGCAATAAGCAAGAGCTTAGTTTAACACTAGTGCTAACACTAGGTGTTAGCTTCCTTTTTAGCCAGTACAGTAAATATAAGATCAATGACCTCTTGGTGGCAAGCAACAGTAGGACATAGCTGGTGAGCAGCAAAACCCTGGTGACTAGTGGGCACCAGCTCCCTCTGCATGCAACCTCTGCTCTGCAGCACTGTTAGACATTCACTGGTCATCCACGGGGGGTTTTGTGTACTGCCAGCAGGCTTTGGTGTGTGTCTCTGTTCATACAGCTATTCTCACTGTTTGGGGAACTGAAAATCTAGCTGGCTCAATTAAACATCAAGTACCCTGTTTTGCTAGTTTCTGGAGCCTGGGGGCTTGGCCTGAGCTGCATTTTCAGTGATACCTTTTTGTCCAAGAACAGCGCGAGTTGCTTCACCTACTGACTGCCAGTCAGCAAGGGCTGAGCCTCTGTTGCCGGAGACCAGCCTTACTCTGAGGAGGCCTGCTACCGCCATGCATGCCATCTCTCCTCCCACCATGATTACATGCTTGACACCAGGTGAGACCAGTTACCCCAAACAGCGGTGGGGCTGTAAATACTTGGCCTTTCATAGTCTCTTAGCATGGCACTGGAGGAGGTCTCTAGGAAGGTGGAGAAATGATGGTCTCAGGCAGGGTTGCTGAGGAGCATTTACTGACGAAAATACAAAAAGACTTTTCCATCTGGTTTCCTTTACCTTGGGAGATGGGCAGAGTTGTGACAACACATTCCCTGTGCATCCAGATTTTGTGATGATCTTTTTTACAGACCATCCGCACAAACCAGGGCTGATACAGTGCTGGCTTTCAGGTTTTAGCCTTGCACCTGTGCAAGGTGAATTTGTAGGGATGTCTTACTCTGGAATACTGGGCTGGGGCATGATCCTCTTCATGGACTTCAGATTTCATCCTCACTGTTTCATTAACCCATTTTTTGTTCCAAATGGGTCTCTTGCTCCTATTGATATTATCTCATCTATTTCCTCTCTCATTAGCCACTTAAAATGGGCAATATGAAGATACCTTAACTTCAGACTATGTAGTATGTCTTCTGTTTGCAACACTTTTCAACTTGCATAAAAAGCTGCAGGATAACAGGCTCCTGATGCTGCACAAGCTGGCACGCAGCTTCCCATCTGTATGCCTGTGAACTGTCTGAGCAAGAAGACAAATCAATACTAATTAATGGTCCCCTGGAAAGTAAATGATTTGTTCACAGTGTGCAATGTAGCAAAGAATCCTGTAGGCTATTTTTGCCTTTGATTTATCTCACCGTATAAACAAGGGTTTATACATGTAGCCTGGAACCTAGAATCTATTGCTGATAAAGGTCACAGCTTCTGTTGAGATAAAAGGAACCTACAAACCTGGGAGAATAGCTGGGATATTTTACTTCTATGGATGCAGCAGAAGATAAGAGTGACCATTTTAGCTGTCCGGTTGCTAATTTACAGCAGCTCCTGAGGTTTGGAACACACAGAAAAATGTTTAAGGGGTCAAGTATATAGTTTTGTGGAGTGCCTACCTCAACCTCCCATTTTCTGCAGGAAGGATATATTTCCAATAGTTGGCCTTTCTGTCTAGCAAACAGAGCTAGAACAAGATAGCTAGAATAAGAGAATTTTATTAATAATTATTCATGCTCTTATTAATAAGAACAATGTTAAAAATCAGAAATGTTGGCTAGTGAAGGTTGCCTCTCACAAACCGTGGCAAAAAGTTCTGGGTTCTTATTCTCGTGCTAAAAGGTTTACGGAAGTGCCGAATCAATTGATATTGCATTGGCTTCATGTGCAACTCAGAGGGAGGGTTCACTAGTGGTCAGCTGTAGGAAAAGGTATTTTAATATGTGTCAGGCCTGTTAATTACACAGATGGTCACCTAGCAATTTCAGCTTTTGGGAAATGAGTTAGTACCATTAACGGAAGCAGGTTCTTCCGTTATTGCAGTCCCTTCCAGCAAGGTTTGCTCTCACAGAACATGAGCAATTTTGTTTAATTGCTCTGTGAGAGTACATGATGTTAGGAAGTGGGTCATCGTACACTGGCTCAAATGTATGTTTGAGTGTTGTGCTGCATGAATGTCACTTCATTATAAGCGTGCATCATGAGTTTTGTTCAGAAAACAGTATCCTGTGTTGCAGTGATTATTACCTTCATTTTGCAACACCATAGGAAAACATTGGCTCATGTTCTGCTCCTGATTTCCTATAATCTTGGATCCCTGAAGTTCCTATTTGTACTCCATCTCTTATTTGTGCAGTCAATTGCTCCTGGCAAATGCACGTCCTTCTGCTTGGTCCTGTAAAGTTTCATCCAGTGTTTTAATATAATTTCTCCAACTTGCCTAGCTGACTAGTTTCTACTCCTGTCCCTAACATACTCGCATCTCCTCCTGCCTTAGTGTTTTCTAGAGCTTTAACAGTATAACTCTCAATTGCACCTACCAGGTCATTAATAAAAACATTTTGAATACAGCCAACTCCATGACAGTTGTCTGAGGAGCCCGTTAATTACATTCTTCTGTTTTGACCATGAGCCACTGATAGCTGCTGCATTTTCATTAGTTCAGCGTGTTTATTCAGCCTGTTTGGTCTGTGCCATATGAAAGTTTCATGTGGAACGTATTTTTCTACCTTTTGAATGAGAAGGTCTTTAGAGAAGGTATCGAAGTCCATTCTGCATTTAGTGGTGTTTATTGTTTCCTCTCTATCCAGACCTGCAACTCATTCATAAAAAGAGACAAGTTTGCTCTGAGAGGATTTGCAGTTGACAAATCCATTTTGACTCTTACTCATTTCCTTGTTTTCTTTCATGTGCTCCCAAAGATTTTGTGCTTTCCAGGGGTTTTCTGGCATTTGAAGGTAAGCTGACTGATAGACAAATCCCCAATTAGTCTTTTCCTTCCGTTCTTAGAACCCAAATATATTTGCCCTTTTCCTGTCTTCTGATGCATATTTACGCTCCATGACCTCCCTAAGATAACCCCAAGTGGTTCTGACATTATTTCTACCATATTCTTTTGCAGTTTCCTGGGATAAAATCCATCAGGCTCAGGCAGCGTGAAAACTTTGGAGTTCTCCAAGTGTGCTGATGCCTCCTTGTGCATTTCTGTGGAGAGATCCTACTGCTCTGCTGCTGCTGCTGCTTGCATTAATCAGTCCTTGGACTTGATCTTTTCTCTTAGAAATACAAAATAAGGCTAGGAGCACTTTGGCCTTCTTGGCTTTTTGTGCTGATGACTTCCCTTTTTCATTTGCCAGAGAATCAATGCTTTGCTTAGTCTCTCTCTCTCAATGTATATCTAGAATTGTTTCTTGCTACTCTTGATATCACTTGTAAAATCCTGTTCTGTACCTCCACTTTTTAAATTTTTCTCTCTGCATACTCATGCCGTTCTTTGATGCTTGTCTCAGTAGCCTCATTTAGTCGCTACTTTCTGCAGGCATCTTCTCTGTGTTTAAGGTGAACAAATTGCTCATGACTTTTCCACACATTTCTAAATCTCTTGCACCTCTGGTTGGCTCCCCCAATTGTCCTTTTAATTCTGATGTGCTCAGAAGAGAAGGTGACAATGTCACTGCTCTGCTGGATAAAAAGAGCTTCAGCCTCATTCAGAGTTCTGCCCCAATTCACCCTAATCACTCGCCCATTAAAAATCTTTTCCTTCTTTACTGTGTCTTTAACAAAAAGTTTAAAAAGCTAAAACCTTTGAACCAAATGGGTTTGTAAGGTTTTCACAGTAATTATTCCCTGGTTTTTTTCTTCCTTTTGAGGGGAATTTTTCAAAAGAAACCTCCATGTGAGCAATACTGCATAGAAAAGGAAAGCAAAACCAAATATCCTTCAAAAATATGAAATGGGGAGGATTTTTAGTGTTTCTTTTGCGTGCAGCCTGATCCTGCTCTCTTTAGTAGGAAATAAGACAAACACTCAGCAGGGGACACGTAAGAACAACTTGGTTGCATTTCTCTCTCTGGTGCTGGCTTTTACTCGCAGCCTTGCTGTGGGAGAAATCCAGGCACAGCACGCGGTTTGATCCATCATGCCAAGATTTGGCAAATATGTGCAAACACCAGCTGTCGCCCGTGGTGCTTGTAGCTGCCCTTCTGGCCTTGGCCACCCACTAGTGTTGAGAAAGATGCTGCCTTGGTGAAGTCGGGCTCTTCTGAAACAGAAGGTGAAAAGGGAAAGGGAGGGATGGAAAGGGCACATAGGAGAAGAGAGAAGAGGATCCCATTCCTCACATTTACTGCTCAGAGTGTCATGAAAGGACTCAGCTCCTTTGACTCTGCCTGCCAAGGGACTGGTGGAAGATCAGGAGGTCTGCCAGTGCTGTGGTAGATATGAGGCTCTACCCCTTGTCCTCTCAGGCCTCTTAGTTGAGGACACCAAAGTGGGGCAGGGTAGGACAGCATGCTCCACTTCCTTTCTTCAGATTATGTTTAGCCATCAACTTACTCCAGTTTCTTTACCCTGTTCTTATTTTATTACCCTATAGGTTTACAGGGCTGAGGTGGCCACCAATGGTTCCTGGGCCAGTGGAGGGCAACCCAGGTGGTACTGCGAGAAGGGGCCACCCAGAGGGGTACAGGGAGCTCAGTCTGAGTTGATATTAGTAAAATATTAACATGAATTACAGCATGGCAGTAAATGCTTCCTAGAGAGATCATTTACTTTTTCAAGCCAGATATTTTAAAACTCTTCTTTCTGTAGACCCCGAAATACAGAACAGAAATACAGACACAAACACAAAACAATACAGACAGACGAATAAGCAAGGGGCCGGTTCCATTCTAAGGGAGTGTAAACAGACTCTAGCAAGTCCCTCCGAATGCAGCAGCTTGCAGGACTGTAATATTAGTCATTATAATACATTTAAAATGAATGTTAAAATAACGTTGACCAAAACCACCACCTGCTTTCCCTCTGGAGGGTTTTTCTGGGTTATCCCAACAATAAGGGCAGTTAAAAAGGGGGCCACAGGCTCATTAACAAACATAGACTTAAAATGTGATGTTGGGACAATTCTGTTAAGTTTGCTTGCCATGAGAATCCTTTATGTTTTTCAGGCAGTTGAAGTGGGTCTGATATTCAGATGTTCAAATCTAATTACTCATTTTAGTAATTAAAATGATTAAAGCTGCCTTGAAATCCAGTGTTTTGCAATACCACATTGAGAAGAGCTTTTCTCCTCCTAGTTTTAAAGCAAACGTGGGTTTCCTTATGCATTTCCAGCTTATTAACTATGAGGCCACACATTTTGGCACTTCACGTATCGTAGATAGGAGATACCTCTTAAAATACCCTGAACTGCAGCTGTCTGCTGTCCTGTCCTGTAAAACAGTCCTTGAAGTCCATGAAGTTAACCATGACCTGGCAGACGAGCGCGGTGTTTGTCGAGCAATGGGTGCTCTTCCACTGCCACCTTCTGGCCATGGCCAGCCGGACTTGAGCGAGATGGTAATGAAAGAATTCAATGAACTTGAAAATTTAATAATCAAAACATTCAACTGTCCTTTAATTTCTGCCAGCAAAACCCCCCTCACCTTAGCTGTCCCCTGTTGGCCAGAACTCAAAATGTAATAATGTTGTATAGACCTTTAATTTTTTTAGCAGTCTGAGGCTTTAGTTAAAATCTAATGCTATGGTCTAGACACCGTGAGCTTACTATGGAAAAGGCATTTTCAGTTACACAGAGCTCAAGTCTGCGCGAGTTGTTACAAATGTACAAAGTATGATGATAATCTGAAAGTGAAGGAAAGGTTTAGGCCCATCAGTGACTGGCTCTGTTTCCTGTCTCAGCAGAGCAGGAACAATTTACACCAACATAAATGTGATACATTTTCTAGTTTTCAAAGCTTTAGGACTGTGCCTGTATTTCAGGATATTTTTAAATTTTTGTATTCCTGTAGTTCCGTGTATTGCTTCGGATGTTCTTCAGGGACTTGGTGAAATTTCTAACATGAAAAGGAAGAGGCTTTCTCCTTAGGAAAGTAGACCACGGCTCACAGATCCCTGTGCTGTACTCACAGGAACCACCCAGATTTAATTGTGCTCTTGTTCTTTTGCAGAGCTCTGTGTGCGCATCTGCTGGGAAGTAGTCTGAGCAATCAGTCTTTCTCTGCAAGTCAGCTAGGGACAAAAATCCCCCAGTGGTGCTGGCGTAAGTGAACCCAGCAGTGAAAACAACAGTGCTGGTCCCCCAGCATCATTTGCCAGACAGCATACAAAAGGGACTGTGAGCCGGGCTCTTTGAGCTGGTATTCCCCACATACCAGAAAGTATGAGTACCATTGCCAGGTCCCATTCTTCCTTTAGCTTGCTGGAGATTGCAGAGAAGACCTTCCTTCCTCCTTCTTTTCTCCAAACCTCCCTCCGTTTGGACCAGAACTGAGCTCTGAAGACCACCTATCTGTTTAAGAAACATTGGTTTTTCCTTTGGCTGGGAAATCTCTGTATGTACAAGACTGGGAATTGGCTCAGGTTTTTTGAAAAAGATGGGTTTATTTCATAAACTCAGAGATGGAAATAGGCAAGCGTTCTTGATTCTCACCATATTTTACTGTTACAGGCATGCAGTGTGCTTTGTTGATTAAATGGGGGAGAAAAGTATTTTGTGCCTAGCCCTCTTGCATTTTGGATACAGAATTTAAAATGATCACCCAAGAAATGTCTGTCTCCAGCAGGTGTCAGTGGAAGCTACAGAATGGAGAAACTCCACCAAAGCCAGGCTCCAGCCACCTCTCACTCCTACAAGGTGCTCCCTGGCCAGGGGAGAGAGTGAATGCTCCATTCTACAAAGAAATGTTATTGTAAGCCAGATTACTTAATTATTTTTTTACTTGCTTGAAGTAGAGCTCAAAAACTTGCAAAGTGGAATGCTGTAACTGTCAGAAGGGGACAGTGATGAAGCAGGTGTTAAATCATTTATTGAAGGGACAGTAGACATATTTGAAAAGTTTGAATAAGTGATCCAATTCACTCATTTCTACAGGGAGTTAAGGGTCTCTGACTTTAGCCACCAGAGTAGTGCTTTACCCTGTACTGCACAAACACGCAAAAGGGCAGACATAAGGTTCTCTCAAAGCTTAAATCCTGACATTTCCTAACATTTGAGTGCTTTAGATGTAGCTTATGGAAACTCTAGAGACAGGCCAGTATGATATCTACCTACCTGATATCCTGCATCTCAAAGGCAGCAGATTATCACTTCCCCCAGACTCAGCCTGCTGTTCCCACAAACTGCTAGCTGCTGTTTCCACAGCCCCCACCGATGCTGAGCACTAGCATTACTTGCTGCCCACATCACACCTTTCTCCCTGGCATCTTCTTGATTCCTGGTGGCTGCCTGTAATGTTGGGTGGTCCCAGAGACACATTCCTTGAGCCAGCAAGGAGCTGGGGCCAAGGCACATACAGTCGTGGCTTGTGCTTTGCTGCGCAAACGGATGGCATTAATTGGCTGGTGCCAAAAACCAGCTCAGATACAGGGGTCCATGTGTGACCGCTCCCTGTCGAGCTACTGCGAATAGAACTGCACAAATACACATTTTAAAATAAGACTAGAATGTAGTTGAATGAAGATGGATGAAGGTCAGAGTGGTCTTCCCTGCTCTGGCTCTCACTAGAGCACTAATGACAGTGTGCTAAGATAGTTGTGCTGCCATACCCAGAGAGCTTGTGGGGGGACTGGGAAAAAGGAGATGTCTATATATCTGATCACACCTGCACGAAGATGATTTTCTTTTTTTTTTTTTGGTGGCTCTCCAATCAAACAATGCTGGTTTTTCAGTAAGGCTGCTAGCAATTCCCTTCCTCTCCCCCTCAAGCACAGCATGCAGAATAGTGTTAGCTGACTTCCAGTGGCTGAAATCACCCCACACAATTTCATGCAGACTGCTGCTGGTTTTGCTTCAAAGTAGGGGCAGTTTTAACCTTACAAATGGCAGGGTCCATTCTCGTCTAAACATTGTGAACCTTTCTAAAGCCTTTCTTTGCTGTTCTATTTTACTGGTGACATAGAGTGACAGCATAATGTAACAGAGGTTTAAGAAAACACTATTATACAGTATAACTTCTTCTTTATCAAGACAATATTCACAAGACAAGAATACTTAGTTGTCATACATGTGAAAACAGGGAAAATATTACCTCTGCCTCATAAAGCACCTTGCAACCCTTCTGAGACTCTTGTGCTTGGCCTGAGCTGCCACATATGTACCCTGCATGCTTGCAAAAGCCCTACTGAGGCTGCTGCACAGGCACATGCACGCGTAAGAACTCCTTAATGGGTTTAAACTTTAGTAAAAATCAATATTTAAGACAACCTGTTGCAACATGTAAACATGTTTCCTTAGATATTTATTTCCACTAACACTTAAATGCATTACAGAGTTCTCAAGCATTCATGACCCTGCAGAGTATCTTCCAAAGGGGATTTTGCTGGCAGCCCCCAAGCTCTCGGAGACAGGCATGTGCCAACATGGGTAGATTGTGAGGAAGGGCATGTAGGAGAAACTTTACAAGGTTATTTGCAAGGTAACGGCCACTTTTTCTGTTTCCCAGTGTATAACAAGTAAATAGTCTCATCTTCTTAGTATTATCTTGATAATGAGTAACATATATTGTCCTTGTGCTCTGTGATGTTCTCTGAACCCTCAGTTGCCTGTGTGCGTGCATACACAATCACACACCACTAATACAAAATTTTCTGTTGAGATCCCAAAAAGAATTAGAGCCTCCAGTGACTGAAAGCAATGGTGATGACTAATGGCTAAACAGACCTGTAGAGACCAGCTATAGCATGGTGCAGAGCTGGAACTTCATGAGCTTTGGTATAGCAGGAGGTAGCATTTCTAAAAATCTATGACTCAGCTTCTTGATATTACTGAAATATCTGGCTCCTAGGCACCAGATTAAATTTGCCCTGGATTCCAGCAGAGGCTGGACTTCTGAATACTTTTTGAATACTGATGCCTGAATTCCATAACGCTGCTGGATATATTTATTGCTACACAGCTCTGATACTCTCGATCACTGGATCCAACAAGTGCAAGTTGCTAGAAAGCATTAGCTGACTGACTTAGAGTTGTGGGTTCCACCTTTTTGAAAAAAATAGGGAATAGAATGCTCATTTGAGCAAGTAAGAGATGAGGAAATATCGTCATCTTGCAAAGGATAAAAAGAGCTTTATATTCTCTAATTTCCATACTGAGAGCCTTCCACTGTGTTTTTAAAACATTTATTAAGAGATACCTCGCTTATGAAGAGCTACCCTCACTTGGGGAGAAATGTTTTAAATGGCAGCAGTAGCATTTCTACGAGTCAATTCAAATAACAGGTACCGCTCAACATAAATATGTGGTGATTTTAAACCACTATTGTGGTGTATTTCCCCAGAAGATTTCATTAAAAGAAGTTCCTAACCCATATCACTTGAAGATCATGATGCCTCAATGTCACTTCAAAGGAACATTTTAACTTTGTTGAATATTAACAAGGGGTGAACCCACCTATCTTGTGTGAATAAAACATTTTGTGTGATGTTTTATTAACAAGTTCATCAACACACATTTGCAAAGCTTTTCATGATCCTCTATCAATTAATCCATTTACCTATTCAGAAAAGCAAATTTATTAAAACACGCGTCCATTACTGAATAACGACACTAAAAGTCTTTAAAGACACTTGGACTAATACACAAAATCAGTTTCTATTAACATCAAGTATTGCAAAATAATAAAAAAAAGACTTAGTCTTAATAGCCATTATCTTAATTTAGAATTTTCTAGCAAGAGAATCTCATGTTCATTTATTCCTAGATCTATAATTAAAAGCTCTGTCATAAACTCCCAGCATCTTCATTTCTATTGTATTTTATTCATTATGTCACATCAGAATTCAGAGGAAGAAATTATAGATGATTCTTGAAGTATTATGCAAACTTTTTTCTTGAAGTAGATTCAATGAGGGTTACAAAATCTATCTTTAAGAAAGATTCAATCAAGTGTATGAGGAAACAATTTGGAGTTGGCTGTAAATAAGAACCATGCTTACTCTCATGCAGGAAATTACTGAAATCTATTGCTGTCACCAGTTTCCATGAAACTGAGGAGCTGGTCTGCTGTTGTTTTGCATCTAACGTTGTCTCTGTATATCCAGTGCCAGCCTTTACTTTTAAAACAAGAAGGCTTATTTGTTAAAAATGGCTATGCGCCACTTCCAAGGTACTAGAGATTTCTTACAGGCTCCTTTCCAGTGATAAAAGGGATAGGGTTTTGGGTGACAAATGCAGGGAGAGCAGCTGTGGTTTTGGTGACCAAGGGTTGGTCAGCAAAGGGCTGCTCCTTTCTTCAGGAGGGTTTCACACAAGAGGCCCTACACGTGCAAACACGGGGCTGTGCTGCCACGGCTTCTGGGCCTGAACTAAGGCGCTTGGACACCTCCACGGTGCCAACATGTTGGGGAGCCTCAGAAGCTGAAAGCTTGACATTATTTTGTATACGAGACCTTTGCAGACAACCCCAAGCAGGGAAGCAATTCTGTAACAGCAGTCGTGTGAATCACTTACTAAAGGGAATATCATGAGTCTGAGAAAAGCTTTTCCCAACACTATACTTACAAATCTCTCTTAGCCTCGATGGGATGGGGAAGAACGTGACTCACCCAGGCAGGAACTTTGCAGGTGTGCTGTGCATTCAGCTAAGAAGGATACCATAGCAGCCAACCGTGAACAAATATGTTATACAAGGTACCAGAGGTAACCACCCATCTGGAGCTGCTTACCAAAATTTGCCTGTGGCCAAGAGCCACAAAGCACGTGCTTCAGAGAAAGAAGGCAACGGGAAACTCTGTAGGACACTTTGCAGGTGGGAGGGGAGAGTTATATCCCCGAGCTCTCCACGCTGTGACGTGGGCTGGGGTTGGGTTAGTGGGTGGCTGGATCTGAGATGTGTGATGGTGTCAGCCCCAGCAGTTCCCACTTTGTGACCCCAGCCAGGCCTTTGGGTTAGCTGGTGGCTGTGGTGTTGGCCGTCTGACACAGCCTTGGCCCGGGGAACCGCACCAGAACTGCTCAAAACCAAAAGCTGCAAGCTGGCACCCCAGCAGTGAGGAGAGAAAATAGACACAGGAAAAATCCCAGCTGCTGGAGACAGTTTATTAAGAGGTTGTACCACTTTGGGTTAGGAATGTCACATCACAAAGTGATCTACTGCTCTCATTTTCTAGCATTCAGTTGTGCTTCCATCTACCGCGGTAAGGTAATCAAACCACGTTGTGAGAATAAAATCTAGCAAGGCACCGTGTGTATCCACATGTTTAGGGAAAACGATTTCTTTTTTTTTTTTTTTTTTTAAACATGTGATGCTGATTATCTGCAGATACTTGATGTGCTTGTGATTTCAATCAGCATTTTGTTCATTCATTGCCTCTCAGTTTATTGATTTATAAGCCCTTTAGAATGGTATGATTAGTGCTAGCATTTTATTCTCAGTGGGGGTAAAATGGTATTTCATTATTAGCGTGTTAGAAGCTATTTCAAACTGACAGTTTGTTTTGAACCTGGGCAAGAGAAGTGACATTTATATTTGGAAGCGGAAGACTGACATAGAAATTATTCTGAAACATAATTACAGTAAAGGTAAATGCAGAAGGAGGCAGAAATTCTAGCTAGAGTTTCTGGGGGCTCCTCTGCCATCGGTAACTAACTCCTGCTCTTTTCTCAGCTCAGCGTAATGAGACATAGCGGTGGTAGGATCAAGATTTTTACCCATTAAGGCAACTCAGTGCAGGGCTGTGAGTGAGGATATAAGGCAAATGCTTGTTCTACAGCCTGTCCTGGCTATCCCAGACAGCCACAGCGCTCTGACAACACCCTGTGTTGGAAAAACCGAGGAGAGGGTTAGTGCCAGTGAAGGAGCTGATGTCCCAGGGGCATTTATGCACCTTTGCCTTTAGGCTGATTTAGGTCAGTATTTGCCATGGTACCTGGGTGCCCGTCTGCTCCAGCGGTGCGGGGGGAGGTAGACCTTGCTGCATCCCGGCCGGTCCTCCGTCGTGGCTCTGCACCTCCTGTGCCAGCTCCAGGCACTTTGTGAGTGCTCAGAGCTCAGCTTGGGATTTTCCAGGAGCCGGGCTGAGTTTGTGTCCACTCTGGGGTTGTCAGTATAAGCTCTTCCCATTTTTCCCAAGCTAAACATTTATCTTACATTACAAAGGTGTCTTTTCTTGCCAGTGTCCATTGTCCCATACTATAAGAGAACTCAAGAAGATTTTACAGACCAAGTTGCTGGACTTCAAAAATAGATTGTAGTAGGGTTTTTTTCCAAAGGATCTTGATTTTAGTGACTGACCCTCCATTACTGAGGTCTAAAGGAACTATTCCATTGGTGTGAGTGGGAGCAGAGGCCAGGGCTGTGCTGAAGTGCTGGGAGTTTCCATCTTGGCACTAGAGCTCATGAGATGGAGACACTCTGCAAGTTTCATACAGGAGTTACATACAACCTATTAGGCATGGTATGAGGAATACATAGACGCAGAGAGCAGTAATGAGTCAACGTACTACGTGAAAACAGTTGCCAAACATGTCCTTATTTGTTGCTATCTTCTCTGGAGCAGAATGAAGGAATACAAATTTGCCACTACCGCATTTTTTGTGTGTTGGGTGGTTCTTACAGTTTTTTCTCAGAGGTACACAGAATCCATTACAATGTAGTTTTTAATATTTAATATGTTGTAAGTAGATTAAATAAATAAAACGTACGGGCTCAAAATTCTTTTACTTAAATGCATAGCCTTTTGTTTGTGTAAGACTGAGAGCCTTAAACTATGCCAGTGAGTATGTGTTTCTGCTTGAACTTACTTGAAACGGCAGTATTATTAAATTCTTAGGATGAAATCCTAGCCTCACTGAAGTCAACTGGAGCGCTGCCTCTCATTCCAGCGGGACTGAGATTTCAGATTTCTGCAGGGTGCACTATTACTTTATCCCTCCCGAGCTGTTGTGTTCTGGTGGCTGATCTCATTACATTGCACTGTTTCGTATTCCTTTCTAATGAATGAAATAAAATGTGTATCCATTATCCATACATACTCCCTTCATAATAAAGGAAGGGAGCAAAAAAGAATCATTAAAAATAAATGTCCAGTTTTACCTGAGTAACACAGAGAAGGCGGCTCAATGACTAGGCATATGGAAAAACATAAATATATTTGATACTAGAATTATTCAACTCCAGATGAAGAAGAGTTGAAGGAAGCAGTATGCAATTAGATACAATTATGAAATATATACAGGAAATTAGAGCTGTTCGTAGATATTTTTCCAGTTAACATTTGTCTTTCATTGGAGGAAACCTTTAACTGGAAATAACCACCAGAATTTTGCCTTGTCAAGCAAAATGCTGATTTCTTCTTTATTGGAGGGGGAAACAAAAAAAACCCTCTCTAAAGTGTATTTGGAGGGTGCAAGATTCAAAGACTGAGAAGTGTTTCTTATTTCAATGAGAAAAATCAAAATTTCCATGAATAAGTTCCTGGATGAAATAGTAGAACTTGTCTTTATCCTAACGATGACATCTGTTTGCAATAACACTCCATGCCAGTAAACGATGTTATTTTAACTAATCTATTGGCGTGGCGATGAAAGTGACAGTAAAATGTTGATATGGAAGCTAATTTCTGTGTTTGGCCTTGAGATCCATCTTCACAGACACAGAGTGAGTGCAGAAACTATTTTTGGCAACATCATAGCAATCCAGATTTAATTCTGACACTTCTCTGCCTTCCTGAAATCCAAGGAAGACATCTGGCCGCGTTTTCTGCATATGTTTGTGAAGTGCCATTGAAATAATTTGCATCAGCAGTGAATTTGGAGATAGAAATGTGACGAGAAGGTGCATATGAGGAGGAGGGGACCAAAAGCTTGGGTTATGAAGAAAAAAAGAATGGCAACTCTTCAACGTACAATGTGCTTACTGAAAGCTGGGAATAAGATGTCATTCTGAATGTGTTTCTGTGAACTTTTAACTTTGTTTAGTGCTTCTATGTTGTTCAGACCCATGATTTATATGGAATTATGCATACGCATGGCATGCGAGGAATGAGAAGATGGCTCTGCCCGATTCCCAGGGGAGTCCCTGCTGAAGGCGTTTGCAGCCCTTGCCATGGGTGTGCTTCCAGCAGCCCTTTAGAAGAACAACTGACTTAAGTGCTTGTGAGTTATCAGTTAATTTAGTACTACTTAGGGTCGTCACAGACTCCTCATCATTTTTGGAAGCTAGAAACATTTATTTAAGCAAAAATAGCTCTGCAGACTTTGTTTGCAGTCTTAATACTCTACCATCTTATTGTCTTCCACCAGAAGCTGAGCTTTTTAGTTACTTGCAGTGTGCTGAAGTTGCAGACTCCCTAAAAAAGAATAATAGTGCTCCTCATCTGCTGAGATAATTGCGTGTTAGTCTCCTGCAGCAGCAACCCCGCCAAGTGGATGCAGACACGCCTGTGCTGTCTGTGCAGGGCAGTCCAAGGGCCCAGACGAACCGCGGTGCACATTGCGAGGCCGCGAGGCATGGCACCCGGCGGAGCTGGCGCACACGCGCCGGCGCAGGCAGGCCCCTGCGTGTTCAGGCACACATGGCGTGGGAGCCTGCTGCCAGACGCGCTCGCGGAGGCTGTCTGCAGCCTGCCCACAAGGCAGCCATGTGGGTGGAAGGCAGGCGAGCGGTGGAGCAAACTGGCTTATGGCTGTTTCGTTTTGGAGACCACTTTTTCCAAGCGTCCTAAACATGGGCCTTAATCATCAGCACTTCTGAAGCACTCATCATTCTTGTATCCAGGCAAGGAGCCTTGTTATTACCCTTTGACAGATACCACATTCCCTCATTTCCTATGGAAGGGGGCCTGCCAGCAGTATCAAAACCGGCACCGCTTGGTTTGTTGCAGATTAAAAATGTCCCCAGGGAAGATCTGTGTTCATCTTTGGTGGGGTCTCAACACAGTCACGGGAATAAACTCTTGCACGGGGCCACCGATGGTTACCTCCAGGGAATGCATTGGTGGTCACCTTCATTGAATGCACTGCTTTGCCTTTGGCAAGGGGAGAAAATACTCCATGCCTGGATTGAGAAACCCTCCCACCCGGGCTTCTTGTTGCTAAAATGGTGGCAGAAGAGGTTACTGTCCTTCACTGACTGCCCTGAACCTTCCTCTGCGTGGGGGTGGATTGCAGTGAATCTGGTCCTTGGTGTGGTGGCTGCCCCTGGGTGGTACAATCCTGACTGGCTCGGCTCCAGTCTAACACTGGAGGAGATGCTTGGAACAAAGGGAAATGCAAAACACTGTCTGCAAGACCTTCAGTGTGTGACTGCCCACCCCCCAACCTGCGCTGGTCTACAGCTCCCAGCAATGGCGAGTGCAGGAGGAACCGAAGGAAAAGCTGTGTTTTCAGCAAAATTTAAATTTGCCTCCTGTACTTAAGAGAGTTGCGAGATGCATGTACCATAACTACGTATACTCTTTAGTGGGGTCCATAAACACTACGCGCCATGGCTGCTTGCAGAAGGAGACCAAGGGATGTTGCAGTCCAGCTCGTGTATGAAAAGGCCAGTCACTGAGGGTGAAGAAAATACTGCATAGATGTGATATCACAAGTTATATAATATCATGGCCAAATCTCTGCAGCTGGATATCATCAAATCAAAATTAGAAACTCATTGGAAGCAAAGGACAGTCTTTGCACAGATTGCCTATAAATCTGCAATAACTAGTTCTCCCTGGGCGTAACATCAAAAACATTTTTTAGTGTCTCATTAGTAAGAAAATTTATTGCTCAACTATTGAACTATGTCGATTTTTGAAAACATTGTGTGAATAATTCCAGAAAGCATGTGTTTGATTTGTATTCGTTTTGTGCCGCTGGATAGAAAAAGTGGCTTTTCCCCTATGATGAAATGACACTAATCATGAAATTAAAAGGTGAAGCATGTCTACAGTTTCAGAACAAGGTACATTTTTATAAATATGCTAATGCCCTAGCTTTCCCATAAGTCAGACTAACATTAAGAAGTTCATACCCCAGCTGAACTTAAAAAAAAATAATAAATAGAAGACCCAATTACAGTTCTGTAGAGGGGAAAAGAACTCCTCCCAGCCCTTATTTTTTTTTCTTTGTGCTGCAGTGTGTTTCCCAGCTGTGTTTGTTGGCCAGTTTTGTGGCTCAAATAGCCTGAAAAAAAGAGATTGAGAAACAGGGGAGAAGTTTAAATCAAATTCAGCGTTGTCTGCATGGGATGGATGGAAAGACTTTACAAGTACCTGTTAGGCGGTGCGGATTTATTGACAGTAAAGTGTGTGCATGAGTTGGGTTAACACCACTAAGTGCAGGCAGAGCGCTATCTTTTCTCATGTTTTAGCAACAGGGAGGGCAGAATAAATGGCTCCAGGGAAATTCACTAGCATGGGTCCATGCGTGCAAAATTCCTTTAAATGCTTGGGCTCTGAGGCAGGTGGTCCTGCACCCAGGCATCTCCATCAGCTTCAGTGGGACTGCACGGATGAGTGCGGGCAAGCAAATAACACGAAGGCACCATTACCCTTCACCAGCGTTCCCTCGCTGGATTTTTCTCTGCAAAGAAATGTGTGTCAGCAGGCCTGTAAGATGAAAGAAATACTCTGAGCATGAGGTTTTGTGATGCTGTGCTGGCCCCGCAGGTCCCCGGGGCCAGGGCACGGGGGCAGCAGGGTCAGGCACGGGCACCGCGGGGCTGCCACAAGGCATGGAGTTGCTTTCGGGGCAAGCCTCTGGACCATCCAGAGGCTCAGCTGGCATTCAGACTTGGGTTTAGCTGGCGAGCAAAGAGGAGAATAGACAACTTGTGCAATTAAACCCCCCCGCCTTTGGAAAACAACCCGTTGGTTGATTTGTTTTATCACGCTGTTAGCAGGGTTTCTTCAGTGCCTTTGCTTCGGCCCTGCACTCTCCCTTCTTGCACGACATGATCGGTAAATGCAAACTAACAACCAGCTCTTATATGAAGGAATTTATACTGTGGGAAAAAGGAAGAGAAAAGAAGAAACTGAGTCGGAGGGGCCATGTGGTCTGGTCAGGGTTACTCACACCTCAGCAGCAGAGTCAGAAATAAACTCAGGCTGGGGAATCACAACCCGATGCCCACCAGACTGTGGAAAATACAACGAAATTCCCAGCTGTCTCTGCAAAGCAACTTTTTTTTTCAGAATTGAAAAATAAAATAAAAGAATAACTGAATCTATGTAGCATTTGTAGTATATAATTCCTTCTCATGAAACAGTTTCAGCATCATCCAGTCAGGGAACTGTGGAAACCACAAAAAAGTAGGCATCGCTGTTGTAAAGCCCCATGAAAATCTGTGAGCAGCGACTTCCAAGCCCTGCCCTGTAAACGCCTGTACCAGCATCACCGGTGTGGAGGAAGGAGTTGGCAGTTGGGAAGGACTGGTGAGGCAAGCTGAGCCCTTCCTAAAGAGGTGTTTGAGGCCAGCAGCGTGGCTGTCCTGGCTCTGCTGCCGGCACACCACGTCCCGGCTGGCAGAGGGTCTGCGGTGCGGGCGGGCTTCCCCTCACCTTCAGGCGTTACCACCTTAAGCACAAAGAATCCCCACAGCGCAGATGTTTCTCAGCCAAGACTTCCCACCCAGTGCTGTTGTTTTGAATGAGGGGTGCCCTCTCAGTTCCAGGGGACGCGGGGGAGAGGGTCCCTCCTGGAGGAGGTGAGCCTCTGGCTCCAGCAAACCTCCCCGGAGCACCTCTCTGGCTTGCCTACAAAGGTCTCTGAGCTGGGCTCCAGAGGACACCAGCAGTGCTCCCCCACTTTCTTCCAGCTGTGCTGGGAAACCTCTTTCCCGAACATTCATGGGAAATGAGAAAATACAGGGATGGCCCCGGCCTTCACTGGAATGAAAGTGAGCCCCCCCGCGACCCCGCTCTCCCACACCAGGCCCCTTGAGCCCAGCTTTATGGGTAAGAAGGATCAAAGGGCTCCAACTGCTCCCATATGGTAAATGGCCCTATACGTTGTGTATAATTACACACAAGCATCCCCACATCCATGTTCGGTCTCTGTTAAAGATCGTTGGGTGACAGCCAGAGCCGTTTTCCCAAGGCAAGAACATCTCCAGACGTCATGGCAGTGGCATCACGCACTCCCACACGCACGTCCTGGCAGCCACGGGGCCAGGACACCCACCCGGCCACGGCACGGGAACCCCTCCGCCGCCCACCGTCCTGCCCCACAGAGCTGGGATGTGGCAATGCCGGTGGGCAGCGGAGACCTTGCTTTGGACACCAGCTGGGAGAGGTAATTTTCAGCCACAGGGTGGCATCTGATGGATGCGTTCGTGGAAAGTTAACGCTGCTCCGGTGAGTTCAAAGCTGGCCTTTTTAAAAATTAATTTCACTTTGTCAATATAACTCCCCAAAGGGGATGTTTGCTTTTTATTAAGACCATGCAGAAAAAAGAAGAAAATCAGCCCTTCAGTCACTTATTTTAGGCTGTTATGTTCCTTTTTTAAAGCAGACACCTGTGCAACGGATGCACGGGTGCACGTGGCAGCCCTCAGGGCAGGGCTCTCGCCCCTCTTGGGTGTTGGTGCAGCACTGGTCACAGCAGAAATATCATCCGCAGCTGGAGGCTCCGGGAATAGGAGTGCCAGGCCATGAGAAAGAGCAGATCTGTTTTAAAGACTGAACTCACTCTCTGGAATGCAATCCTGCCTCACCAGCCGGGAAGCTGCCCTGCAGCATGTCAGCAGAAACAGCCATTTCCACCCTCCACTTCCCCTCCTTTAGGAAAAAGACCGCAAAACCCAGCCAGGCACTGGGGTTAACTGCGGACGGAGAAGGCCTCTTATGGTTTGAATCAGGTGGGCTTTGGTCGGGCTGGGGAGCCGGGCAGTGCAGGACCGCAGGAAGGAGCAGGGCAGTGGTGACCCCATCAGGCAGCTCCTTCCAGCCCAGCTGCAATGAGAGCCCACTGGGAATCCAGGTAGAAGGAGGCAGCTGTTTTTTGGCACTGATGTGGCGAGAAAGTGAGGGAGAAATCAATGAAAGTGAGGAGTGAAGGAGGTTTAAGACTGAAACATGTTCAATTTTTTTTCCTTGAGTTCAAACAGGAGAATTTGAAACACTTGGAGATCCAGAGGGAAGCATCTCTTAGTGCCATAAATTATCTTAGACTGAGCTGGAAGGAGCAGGAAATCCCAGTTCCCATTTTCAGCCTTACAGTGAGTCTGCATGATGGCCCCCGGAGGTGTGCGATAGCGTAGGGTCCACGGTTCAGCCTGGCCACCCACCACCTCTGGATTGCTCCCTGCTGTTTCCCAGGTCAGCACTTACCAAACGTGAGAAGAAAGCTTATTTTAGCACAGCCATCTTACCTGGGCAGGTCTGTCCTGCCGCAGAAGGACACTGCCTGCCGTCTTTGCAAACCTGCCAAGTTGCCATCCTTGATCATCCTTCTGGGCTGGAAACGGAGAAGTTCCATCACTAAAGGTGTGAGCGCTCAGCTCAGCCTGACTTCATTTCAGGTAGAGGTTTGTGGCTGTCACTGCTGGATGCACCATTGCAAAAGTGGCACCGGAGAGTCCTAGGGTAAACTAGTTTTTGAGGTGAAGCTCAGAGGCTGACAGAGGGATTCACGCTATTATGACAGCCTCCTTTTCATAAACACAACCATTATGAAACTTGGGTGTTGGGGGTTTTTTAACTAATGAAATTCCCCCCTCCTACCCCTTCCAGCTCTTGTTACCTTGGGTCACCTCCTGCAGAAGCTGGTAACAGATCTTGTTGGGGATTTTTCTTCAACAAAATGTTTTCAAATGGAAAATACACTGACAAAGGAAAGCCCGTGTTTTGTGGTGGTCTGTCCAGCGAAGAAGAAAAAGCAACCAGGCTTTTCATCAGGAAGATTCCTCTGGTTCTCAAAGGGGGACCCTGGGGCCATGACTACCTCAAGGATTGGGTTGCTCACCCATTTCTGTGAAGGGCTTTCTTCAGGTCGCCTTGATTCTCTACAGGACAGCCAGTAAGGGACATTTGCCTTCTTTGCTCCCTACTTTCCCCTATTGTCTGTTTGCTGGCCGCTGTGGTTTGGAGTGACAGCGCTGAATGGCAATGTTGATACCTGGTTTGCGTCCAAGCAGTGTTTTTTTCAAGTAATTAGTTTGGGAAGTAAAAAGCCTGCATTGCTGTGCTTTTTCAGGGACTGGTGGGTTAGGTTACCTGCTGAGTTAGAGAGGTTACCTGTTTTGGGTTTTTTTTCCCCGATTCTAGACCTGTGATAGCCTGGGAAAAAAATTGCCTTTATAGAGGAACCCTTTGAAAACAACCACAGGCGCTCCCACCTTTCTCTGCTCGGGAGCCCAAGGACAGACAAGTAAAAGTTTCTTCAAAATATACTCCCTACCGCTCTAAGCTACCGTGTTTCAAAAACTCTGGTGCTGTGCCAAAGTGGGAGCAGGCATATATTAAACTGACAGGTACAAAAGAGACTGTTATTCTTCGTGCTCCCTTCTCCTCTGATCCCTCTGCACTAAAGACCCAATGTAAACATTATTGAAAATAAAGAATAGCCCCTCTTCTCCCCTGCCCATCTAATGAACAGATTAGGGCTTATCATTTGCCTTTTGCAAGGAGCCTTCTCGGGCACAGGTTCCCACTCCCTGCCGAGATTCAGCCCTGAAGTCTCAGGAATGTTTTCCTGGAAATAGCAGCTTGGTCACACCATGTCTCTGCTGGCAGTGTGTCCCATGGATGGCTGCCATGCTGCCTGTGCAAGGAAAATCAGGCTAGAGCACCTTAATATCCACCAGCTTCTTGTTCGCAGCTGAGATAATCAAAGCCTCCTTGTTACTGGGATCCTTTCAATTTTCCGAGTGCATCTATACACACCAGCCTTTCTGCTAACAGCATGTCCCAGGCGCCACTGACTGCAGCCCCCGTGGTAGCCAGCAACGAGAGCCAATATTGGGTTGAGAGACAACGATTTCAGTGAGAAAGGGGGAATCATCACTTCTCCAGCCTATGACGGAAAGCTAATGACAGCCATTGCTAGGCAGTAGGAAGAGATAAACATCCTTCCCTGAAGACAGAAGAGAGAGAAGGAGCATGAGTTGGAGCACATTAAGTTAATCTAACAGCTTGGCATGGACTAGCTTCCCATTTTCACAGTAAGTGGGAGCCTTATTCTGTCAATGTGCTGAGGATTTTATTTCTAGAGATTTATAGCCACAGGTTCTGGAGTGCTCTGTAATTACATGAGTTTACACTTGCAGGGACAAAGGCTGAGTAAATATTTTATTAGGCAATTTTTTATCTTATTGAAACTGAATACACATGTGATAATTTGCCTGGTGAATGGGGGAAGGATAGTGAAATAAATAAGATAGTTTACACAGAGCCTTGTTTGCGGGCTGCATGCAGAATCAGCGCCACACGCTGCATTGCTCCCAGCACAGGTACAGCAAGTGACACCCACAGCCAGCACGAGAGCCTGGGTGCAGCCACACAGATGGGGCCACTGCTGGGGGTGAAATGTGCCCATCCCATGGGATGAAAGGGACACGGAAAGCCTCCTTGCACAAAGACATTGTCCTGGGACTGACGAATTTGTTTGGCCTTGTGGATACCTGCCACCCACGCCAATACAGGCTAAAAGCCCCAGGAGCCCTTCTGTATGGACTGGCTGGTCTTCAGCTGTTCTCTGATCTTAACTCCACGTATTTTGCTCAAATTACTCCTTGTTAGTAGCAGTGAGGAGTCTCCAGGACCACTCACAGAACACAGAGCAGTGAGGGTCCCCGAGGGGTGCCAGTGCTGCTGATACACAGCTCTCCATCATACCCTCCCATTTATTATGATAGAAATAAACAATATAGACCACAGCTTTTAAACAGGACCTCCTGTTACTGCAAATTTTTCAAGGTTTCTCTGCTGTGGGATCATTCAGCTAGCGGGGCAGACGCAAACTGAACTCACGTGGGGAGTGCTGTACAATCATCTGTGGCATTGATTCACAAGTGCAGCAGATTTATTTCACTGCAGTGGAGAAAGTGTAGCAAAAATTGAGGCTCGTATCCAAGAGCACACCAGCAAGACTGCTCTGAAGTTTACTGTTGGCTCTCACAAAGAGAGTGTGATGAAAGAGGGAGATTTTACAAGAGAAACACGTAATTTTGTGGAAGTTCTGGAACTTAAACGGTTGTCATTGTCAGATAGGTAAGTGGCCCTGGGAGGCAGAAATGGATGGAGCCAGCTGGGCTCGCTGCTCTTGTCCTGGGCTGCCCAATGCTGCAACCCAGGGGTGGCAGGTGATTTTTTCATGCTGTCATTTTTGGCCCTCTGAGAGCAGGTCCCGACCCTGCGGCTCTGCTGGCAATGAAACTGTGCTCGCACTGCCACCGTACAGCCAGCAAGACATTGGCATCAGCTCCTTGGGGCTGTGTGCGCTCAGATGCAAACCCCAGGGTCTGCTTTGCTCCCCCAGCCCCGGTTTGTCAGTAGTGGTGGGGCAGAAATTTGTGCCATTCATCACTGGGCTTCTCAGGAGACTGGGCTCATAGAATCGTGGAATCATTAAGGTTGGAAAAGACCTCTAAGATCATCAAGTCCAACCATCAACTAACACCACCATGACTCCTAAACCAGGCCCTGGAGTGCCACGTCTACACCTTTTTTGAACGCCTCCAGGGTTGACGACTCCACCACCTCTCTGGGGAGCCTGTTCCAATGCCTAACCACTCTTTCGGTAAAGACATTTTTCCTGATGTCCAATCTAAACCTCCTCTGATGCAACTTGAGGCCATTTCCTCTCGTCCTATCGCTAGTTTCTTGGGAGAAGAGTCTGACACCCGCTTCATTACAACCTCCTTTCAGGTAGTTGTAGAGATGCTGGCTTACAGTGCCAGGGGAAACATGGGGCCTCCTTCCTACGGCATTCATGTTGGTCAATGTCAGAGGCAAGTGATCCTTTAAAAAAATATTTCTAAAGGGCAAGAAACCAGCACAAGCTGCCCTGTGCCCCAGCTGGGGAGGAGGGTGCTTGGCTGCCTGGGGGCTGCAAGTCCTCCGGGGCAAGGGTGGGGAAGAGATGATTCCCACTTCAGCTGGGCACGAGACCCTCCTCAGACCCCTGAAAAACAGCAATGTGTTGACATGCCCTTTCCTCTGAGCCATGGGATTCTTCTTACATCAAAAGCAGCTGCAGTCACATGGAGAGATTACCATAGGAGTCCTCAGCCTTTTCCTGGCTGGCTTCATCACCGCTTGGCCTTGCTTCCCTCAAACAGCAGCACAGAGCTGCCTCCTCTTACAAAATCCACCCCAGCCCTACAGTTAGTGTGATGCCTTCTGGATATGGCCCCTCTTGAGGGCCTATGGCTTTACTGTTTAGTTTACTGGGATGATGCAGGGCTGGCTGTTCACAGCAAAGTGACAACCTGCCGGGGTAACTTCATGACTTATCCAACCTCCACTTGCAGCCACGGGATCAAGTCTCATGCAGTGCTTGGATGTGATCCAAGTCCCACCGCAGTCGACAGCCAGCTGCTGTTTGCATTTACTCTGTATTTACATGAATGTAGCATGGGCAGAACGTGGCCCACTTGGGAAGATGTCCGCTGATTTTAAGATGACTTACAATGAAGAGTGAACTTCCAACAGCTTGCTGATGCACCCTCAGTAAACTGTTGGGTATAGCAGCTGTATGTGAAACTCAGCTTTGAAATTAAGATCTTGGTGAAGAAGCATCAGTATAACATTTTTTTAGCAGCAGGACATCCAATAAACGTCTTCATAGGCACATGTATAATTGATAAAAAGCAAAGCTTCCTATAGCATTTCAGAGAGTCATATTATTATTCTATTCACAAACAACTGCAGCCTGTTGTAAGTCCCATGGCGCAAAATTTTCTAAGAATAGTCAAGGAAACTTGGAATTAATTTATAAAATTTGGTAATCATTTGCAACTTCATTAAATACTCAGATGCCTAATAATACATTATTCTTATCTTGATTTTAAATTTTAATTGCATGAAGTTCAGTCCCTCAATAATTAACACATTGTATATCCCACCTAATTCACGAACTAATTGTCATTTCCTAGTTCTTAATGTTACTTGCTAATTCTGCCAACGATAAAGAATTTTATGTCAAAACTCCAGAGTAAGTGACATTCTGCATGCACAATAATGACAAAACAAGTTAATTTACTGCAAAGTTGCTGAAAGACAGAGCTTTTTTAATTGCATATTTGTTACCTTCATTAAAAGGTAAGTGGTTCTTCAGTTATGTATTTGCCCATTTCTTACACATTAAAAAAGTGCTAATGAACCTGATTAAAATTAATTGAAAAGGTCCAAGATCTGCAAAGAGATCCTAACATCAACAGACTTCTAATTGCTGCTGAAAGATGGACTTAAATAGGGTTTAGCAGTAGATAAAAATTCATTTTCCAGCTCTCTTGTAAGGAACAATATGGGGAATGCAAAAGCGATCCAGAACCGAAACACCTGGTTATGGATGCAGAAAATGCTGAGTGTCTGGACACTATTTCCTCTCACTCCTCTCTGCTGATAACTGTTCTTCCTGCCCTCTGTCCCCTGTGCTGGGCAGGCTGTGTTACAGCTGTACAGAGAACAGGCGCTCGCATGAAAAGCAGGGGAGTGAAACTCCAGACTCCCCCAGCCTGAGCGTTTGCTTAGCAGACACAGTTGTGAGGTATCAGAGAAGGGCTGAATTTAAGGCAGGTTAAGGGAAATGCCCACCAGAAGTGGGGATATAGGAGTGAGAAGGGGAACCCAAAACCGAGGGGCTACAAAGAGAAGGGGGGAAAGATGCAGGAGAGGGCTGGCTGCTCAGCTCTGGGGACGGACTAGGGAACGTTACTAATGGGGAAGTCTGAACCCTGTAGAAAATGGGCAGTGGTGGAAATCTTGGTTTATCCCACCCTGGGCTTTCCTGGAAGTTGTCCTAGTGCTTACGGTCATCCAGGGTGCTGGGAGAGAACAACCCCTGCCGTGGTCCTTATTTACATTGCCAAGGTGAAAATGCTAGTTGACTCCCAGAGTCAAGGCACTGTTCAGAAACCTTTCTGGCTATCGGGCACACATTGTCCCTGCTATTTGTGTGTTTTCAGCAGTCACAAACCCCACAGACCCAGTAAAAGGAGCTCATTCCTCCTCTTGTTATCCTCATCAGCAGTAGTGTGTCTGTCTACGGTGGGGAGAGGGTATGTTTATGTATTTGTAGCAAGAACAGAGAGTTGCCTTAGACGACAGTCTCTCTTAAACTTAACAGACCACTTTATTACTTTAACCACACCATTTATAGTTGTCCCTTTTCTTCTCTGCTCCCCCACTATCCATTCCCATTATTCTAGGGTACTCTAATCTTATTAGAACTATTTTCTTCATCTCTGTTAATAGCACATGCCACTTATCTTGCTACCACTATATAAATGTAAAAGAGAGAAACATATGAGCTATTTTAATTTTTTTTTGTTTTGATTTAATTTAAATTGCTGAATGAAAAAATAGCTTCTTCTAGTAATTCTGCTGTAACTAACTCAGTTTGATATTGGTTCTATTAGCCTTCTAATAGCATGAAAGCTAAAAAATTAAATCGTTCCACTTCCACATTTATAATTATGTGCAATTAAAATCTTTACATACCCAAAAGTCTTATATGAAGCCCTGAACCCTTCAACTGTCACTCTTCATTATCTCCAAGCCTAACAATTTTACAGTGACACATTGTACACAATGAGATGTGCTAAAGAGGAAATATTATATTTTACTGATGTATGTGTTCTTTAATTTCTCTGAATTAGCTTTTTGATATGGATGCTAATTGTTTTCTTTGAAAGGAGTTGCCACAGATATGTGATTTCTCTATGCCTGTTGCGCTTCAAAAAAAATACAGTTAATTGCAGGAAACAGGAATTTCTCTTTTTTACATATAAAAAAATAATCAGCTGCATATCAAAGGAGTGAATCTTAATCCAACTTTCTGATTGTACATTAAAAAGAAACCTTCAGTGTTTGTGACCAGCACAGAGTATTTGGCAACTTTTGATGTTTCCCCTTTTCATTTATTCATGAGGAGAGATGAATAATTAAAACAGGACGTTTGGCAAAACCAGCACACACACACAAAATATTTCCATATGAACTTCCAGCTTCAGCCCACGATAGTCTACGAGACACGTTACTGCAGGTTTGTCCATATGGCAAGTGCGCATGTAACTCTGAAACCATAGACCTGGTCGAGACTTGGGATCCTGCCATCAGTGGCTGACAGCTGTTACTGCTGTATAAATGCAAATGCTAAGTGTGGATGAGAAAAGTGTGGCAGCTAAGAAAGGCTGAATTTAGGCCCAATCCTGGGTGTGATGAAGGCCATGGACAATGCGTGCTCACGGGCTGAGTGACAGATCCACTCTGGATCTCCGGGGGAAGGTGGAGTGAGTCGCCACACTCCCACAGGGTTATGCAGGAGAAACCTGAGCTGCAACACAGAAACATCCTTCTTCATGGAACAGCAGGTTGCTCCACATGTGTTAGAGAGAAGGTCCTCGTGATGGAGAGGGAGGGTTTGGTCTGTAGTTTCCCGCAGACTACCCACCAGCTGATTTTAACATTTAGTCTTAGCTGCAATGCTGCAGAAAGTGCTATTTTTCATCCTAAATCTCATAAAAGGCTAATTTGACTTAGCTCTCATTCATTAGAAGGAAATATTATAGAGAAGTGACAATATACCAGGCATATCAAAAGGTCTCAATCAGTCTGAGCTGGTCTCCTTTGTCTTGCAAATCTTCAAAGGAGCTCATGGCTTTTAATCGTCACATCCTGCTCTATTTCACAGCTTGGAAGATCCTGCTGTTGAAAGACATCTTCTCTCCATATCTAGCTCGGAAATTCCCCGCTGACTCTAATGAAGGTCTACATTCCTGTTTGCAACATTACTAAATATATTCTTCAAAAATTTTAATGCACTTTCTGACCTCCTGTGAACTTGTCCATTGGTGTTGGAATGACAAGTAAAAAGGGCTCAATTCATGCTCAATATAATATTCAGTCACTGTATATAGCTGTCTCTAAAATTTCCTACAAATCCTTCTCATCTGTGCAAATTATATATATTTTGTTTCTCTTTTGATACCTGCAGTCGTATTTTAGCTTCTTACACAGACAAAAAGCCTTCCAAAACGCGGCTGGTTTCTGCTTGTCTGTGTAAACCTTCAGGATGCCTCTTGAAAACTCATTCTAGTTATGCTCCGTCTCCTCTTGGAGTTTCACCTTTGCCTCTGCATTTCCTGAAGTGGAGACTGTGCGTCATTCTGTTTATGAATCATTTTACTATGACTTTGTCTTGTCTTCCCTCCAGAGCTGTGGTCTTTGCTTACATTCTCCAAACGGCAAAGCCCATTTGTTTCTTTTTAAACTTCTGTCAGCTTAAACTTCCTTCAGCCCTCTTCTCTGCTTGGGGTCTCTGATCCCTGCTCAGACCTTATCTCAAATTAGGGATTCCACAAGCTTCTGTAAAATGAGGATCAACTTAAATTCTCAGATTAAGTAAGATGAATAATTAAAATAAAAATTCTGCCTCTATTTTGCTATTCCTCACCTAATGTGAGGATCATCTCCTATTTCTGATCTGAAAATAAAATTTTAAAAGCTAGCTTTGTTCACTGACGTTTTTGGTAGCTCCACCCGCAGAGATTTCTTTCTTGAACTTTTTCCTGAGGCCCATGGGCACTTTGGATGGCGTAAACTGCATACAGAGCTTGGTTCCATATTCTCCATATGCTCTCAGGGCATATTTAACAGTGTGGTAGAAGGATAGAGGGACACACGCAGCGTTTCCCAGAGGCGATCTTCTCAGAAATTAATAAAACCCTAACAAAATTTGTAAAACTAATAAAAGTTGTTTTCTTTTTCCCAGACTCCCCTTCCTCCACAGATCAACCACCCAGCAGAGAAATGCTTCGAGGGTGTCTGCACAAGGAGGGATCTTGTGGTGTCTTCTTTTCCACAGAGGCTTCCTGAGGGCTTCTGTGTGGAAGACTCACTCGCTCTGCTTATATTGTTATCTAATATAAATAAGTTGATTAAGTGGCTTGTTTAAATTGCATTTATCACATTCCATCCTTGTTGAAAAACCCTCTTCAAAAATCGAAGTGGCTGGAGCATTTGCAGAGAAGTGTTATACTCACAAGAGTGATAATGAGTAAGGTGCAGCTGGGAATCAGGTATATGTGAATCACTGAACACTTGGCAAAGGCTGTTACTCCCTTTCTCCCCCTCTTTTCCTTCGCACGATTAAAAATAAATCAGGAAAGACATTTGTACACCACCAACAGAAGTTTGTTTGTTTGGCTTCGGTTTTTTTACAGAGTTGTACAGCCTGTAGGTCCTTATTAATTTATTTTTCTGCCTCTTTAAATCACTGAGAATTATCCGTTAATACTTCTTGCCATTCCTTTTTGGGGAAGTTGATTGAGTCTTTGACCCTCTGCTTCCACGCAGAAACGTCAAGCATTGCTCTGAAAGGCTTTCCTCAGATCCACTGTATATTTTTTCTATATTTTGACCTACATACTTTTTTTTCCCCCCACTTTCTGACCACTGTAGTGGCAAGTGGAAAACAACACAGCCTCCTCGTACAGCATTTCCCAGGACAAGTTTGTTTCCTGGGTAGGGTGTAGCTTCAGCGCCATCCCCCAGCTCTCCCCCCTCCTAGTCCCAGATGTGTGGAGGCAGGAGGCATCAAGAGAATTGAACACTCAGACTCCTCTGGGCTGCAGGGACATCCTCCAGGTCGTTGTTCAGTTTGGAAGATAAATGAGAGCAGACTCTGGTAGTCTTCTGAAATGCTTTTGCCCAAAGAAGGGGATAAATTTGTTTCCAGCAGCCCTAGAATCCCTGAAATAACATAACCAAGAATCATGATTCCTCTTGCAGATCTGTTGATCCACCTGTGTGGTCAGAAAGATTAAGGATGATTTCCTTGTAAACCTGTTGTTGCAGGGTTTTAACCACCTGGTGCAGGAATAGCTGTTTCATGAGTCATGTCCACTATGCATAAATCCTCACGGCAGCTACAGTCACTGGATTACACAAGTGCCATTCAGTACCACATCTTTTCATGTGGATTCTTTCTTTTCTACATATTCATTTTGAAAAGATTAATATAAAGATGAAAATACAAGAAAGAAAAATAACAGCATAAAAATCTGCTTTGTGCTTCCTATTTTTTTGTTACCGCTAGTCACTCTGATCATAGCATCAGCCAAGTGAAGTCTAATTGAATGGCAGATCGGCTTGGATGGCAGATCTGTTGCCGTACCACCAATTCAACAAATACCATTTTCCTTCTCGCAAGGTGCTGTATCAGATTGGTAGCAAGACGTCACACAAATTTCTGGTATGAAAAAGACTTCTGATTAGTAAAAAATATTCCAGTCAAAAGCAATATATTTAGACAACATTTCTGCTTGAGTGACACATAAATGCTATTGCAGGCTTAAGAAATAAGCTCGAGAGTTTCTAGAAATATTTTGGGCTTTCACAGCGTTAGCCTAAAATCTGTCGAGCACATTTGCTTGCAGTTGCATCACTGGCACGCCACTATGTTGAAGCACATAAGACTTGGTGGGACAGTCATCCAGGATTCTTTACAATAAACAACTAAACCATCGGAGAGACCTGGGCGGTCCACCTGATTACTGAGAACTTACAGCATAAACAAAAGCACTTCATAAAGCTGCAGTTCTGGGCCCACACCTGCTCTAGGCAGAGCAAACGGAGGCAAGACAAGCTGCGGCAGGCTGGGGAGGCTCACCTTTAGGAATCACCGTCCTCCTCTGCGCTCTGCCAGCAAACCCAGCTGTATGCTTCATGCACTGCTGCTGCACACTGGGGCGGCTTGTTACTGTTTTGCTGTGGAGATATTTCAGGCAATTAGGTCCCAGACCATCCCATGGTTTACAGGTTACCTTCAGTTCTGTCCAAAATTTTCAAGTCTGTGCATCTCAAAATGCCTCGCTCGGTGTTTTCGTCTGCTCATCCCTCCGATGTGGGACGTGCACTCGGTGCAAGTGTCCAAGTCTCAAAATGTTGAGTACGTAAGAAGTATCTGATAGTGGGTCACAAGGAGTGGACAGCGATGGCCAGCTCTGCATCAGAGAGGAAAGTTCAAACTGTCTCAACAGGCCTGCTTGGAAAAATAGGGCTCTTAGAAACGACTCCTAACCACAGTGCTGCAGGACCTAACACTGCTACGGATGGCTGGGATATTCCCTCCTGGAACAATAATGACAACCAAGAAGAAAAATCTCAGAGAATAGTACAAACTCATGTCAAACTGGATCAGATGGTCCTAAACCCAGGAAACTGAATCTCTACGTTTGGTGGTTGAGCTGAGATACTTCTGTTAGACCCAAAAAGAAAAGATGCTTTTCACTCCTTGTCTTTAAAGAAATGAGATTTATTTTTCTACACAAATTGCCATTTTGAAAGAAAAGGTTTAAAAAAATTCTAATTTTTTTTTAACAAATTGCAGCTTCTTTTTTTTTTTTTCCCCTGAAACTTCACTGAATCTAATGCAAAATGATCACTATTTTGTGTTTTCTCAGAACTTCCAATTTACTCTCCATTGAAAAAAACCTGAAGGGTCCTGATAGAAGTTGCAATGGACAGTTCCTGTTGTTTTCCTGTAAGAAAAGAGCGAGTAGATCAGGTGGAAGACCCTGGCAGGCAGAAGAGACGGTTCCTGCCCTGGGGAGGTACTGAGTCTGCTCTGAGAAGAAGTTTCCAAAACACAGGTGAAGCAGGCAAGGAAATCAATTGAGAGTCTGCAGCACAGCAGATGCTGTGTAGGAGAAAGTGCAAGTCAGCAGACAGGTGGAGCAGGACTTCTGACACATTTCACGATCAATTTTGTTCTTCCCCTCATATTAAAAGTCAGAAGAGAGCTCTGTGTAGCTGCAGTAAGGCTCCAGACCTTTCGATTTTGAAATGAAGTGTTTGTAGATCGCTGAAGATCCAAATTATGCCAAAATTATGTTATTACAGTGTAATCATCTTGTTAGCTGCTTAGAACATTTTCTTCATTATCACTTCATTCATACTTATGATGATGAGCAGATGGTACCAATGTCATAACGCAGCATAAATCACTCCCAAATGTTGTTTGAAAACACAGTCGGAAGGTGGTGGGGACACCCTCGCCTGCTGATGAGCCTGGTTCACTCCCCTTCCTCTGAGAGGAACTGCAGAAACCTGGTTTGCCACTTAACATATGTGCTGGCTGCTGGCACCAAAACATTGCAAATCCTGTACCAGCAGAGGTTATATGATCATTTATACTGAGAACAAAGTATAAAATTTTTTTGGCAACGACTGGTGAACTTAAGCCATTTCAAGGTTGATTATGGCCCGTTTCAATCAACACAAGAAAGTCATGAATAAGCCCCACATGTCCAGCAGATCCTGTTCATACCGAAGGAGACGTCATTGCTGGTATCTGTACCTACACCATCCTCTTAGAGCAGGAGTCTGCAAGGGAAAAGCAGCGTAAAGCAGACTTGCTCTGCTGTGGCAGTCCTGCACTGGAATAAAGTCCCCAGTAGCCAAGGAAATGGTGCAGCTGGAAGTTGCCCGTTGCAGCGTTAGCTGGCACCAGTGCTGGAGCTGGCCCTGAGACCAGCGCAGTGGGAGAACAGCTCCCCACACCTGCAGCCCAGCTCACGGTTCATGTGTGTTAGGGCAAATCCAAAGTTAAGGTCTAATCCAGATGCCAGTGCCCTTTCAAAAAAGATCAGTGGTTCCTGAAGTATCCTACAGAGCTTTATGGGCACATCGGCCCTCTCTCGAGCAAGCAGACGGACAGCCACGGAGCTCAGTTTGTTTGTGACTTCTCAGTCTGATTGTTCCTTTCCCCGGTTCGGGCAAGCGCACCACAGCAATCAACAAAAGGACCAAGTGTGCTCAGAGCAAACACATTGTAATTTTACTCAGAATCAGAACAAACACACTCCAGACCCCAATCCCCGAATCCAGGAGACACAGATGGAGTTGAAACCCAGAGCACCTAAGCAAGCAAAGATGCACACACACACACACACAAAACCCCATGAAAGCAAAACAACAGCTACCATAAGGCTACTTATCCCTGTCTAAAAAAAAGAATAGAGGAAAAAAAAAAGAAACAGAACAAATCAGGACAAAAATAAAATTGTAAACACTTCTCAAACTTGTACAAAACATATTTTTCAGACGACTTCTCCACCCTAACTCCGTCCCCCACCCTCAAGCTGTACCTAGCACACTGCTCAGCCTTTGATTTCTAGATGTAATCAACCTTAGTCAGGCCAAAAGAGTGATTTGATCTCTACCTGCAGCACAAGGAGGGTGAATTTTGTCACTGCACGATATAAGGACATCCTGCTTCAGTTGTTAAAAGTATTTACATGCCTGATTCCCCTCGATTCCCCTTTGCAAATTTGGTTCTAGCTCTCAGAAGAAATTCCTCCCATAAATCTTTTACTAGCCACTAGAGGGGAATGTATAACACAGTGAGCAAGGAGAGAGTGACACCACATTAACGTTGCAGCCAGTTTGCTCGCTCAGATGCAGAAAGCATTTAGTGTCATGTTGGATATTTACAGTTTTTAGGAGCTAACTTAGTGTTTATCAGGTGCTTTGTTATTTTACTCTTTTCTCTCATATTGCTCTCTCTCACCTTCTGCCAGTTTAGGGTAGTTTATGTTAAAGTCATAGACTCTTTAGGTGAAAAAAGATCCTTACAGGCACTTAATTTGATGCTTAATACCCTCGTAAGCCCATAAATCATGCATTTGAGAATGGGACCTCCACTGAAACAGTCTCCTATTCAAAATTGTTTACAGAGCATAGTAAGTACAGCATTTCTATCCCAGGAGAAATGTTGACATTTCAGCCTTTCTTTCCATTTAAAACAGGATGAAAAAGTAAGATTCAGAATTTTTTGTGTGGGATGGAAATTCCACATTAATTCCAGTTAGGAAATGACAAACAGATTCATTTGGATGTTCTAACAGAATGAAACTTTCAGCAATTTTGAAATTGATGGGGTTTTTACTTCAGTCGCTGATAAAATGACCCTAAATGTCCTGCACCAAAAATTTATTTCTCTGAAGCGTAGGGGAGCCAGGCACTGCCTCACTGGAGCTGGAGCTGGGATCTGCTCTTCCCTGTAGCCCAGAATTCCTAACCAGGCCACAGCTTGTATCATACCCTGAAGTCCCCTGATCACTTGATGTTACATCAATCCAGGTCAGGAAAAAATCAGCACATTGCCTTACAGTCCTCTTGGGAATCAGGACAATGAGGTCCTGCATGGGTTTATGCAGCATATAATGACAGTCTGCCATTCTCCTTCCCTTACTAACAACTCCATGTGAAACCTATGTCCTGGGTCATGTGGTGGGCAAGTGGCTATGAACATCAGGGCTGGGGATGCAAGCAGTCTGTAACACTGGAAGCTGAACTCCTACTGCCATATGGCAAAGGATCATAGGGAAATTCACTCCAGGACCAAAAAAAAAAAAAATCACTAAGTGATTTAAAATGTGTTTCAAGCCAAATGAAACAGTTAATTCCATTTTTCTGTGGAAATTGCAAATATTCAGTTCCAACAGAAAATTTAGAACTGGCAGTAACTGCATTTTTATTGGGGAAAAAAAATACTCTTTTTAAAAATTTTATTTATTATCCTGATAAAAGATTCCCAATCAGCTCTGGATATTTGCATCAGAGATTTACATTTTAAATACATCTTGTTCATGAGCCAAATTTTTGGCAGATAGGAATTAGTAGATTCAAGTCAATAGAGCCACAGAGATTGACAAAAAAAGGAAAATGCATCTCTACATTTTCAAATGCTCTCTCCTGATATCATATAGATGGATGCAGAATTAAACTACCCGTACTGCAAAGAGGCATTCATCAGAACACCAGCAGGTCATACTGCCCCTTCAATCTTCTCTCTCCAATTCCCCAAATCCTCATGCATGTCCGCTAGAAGATGTGGAGCTCCCATGCATTGCTGAAGTTGACTCCTACCTACAACCCTGCTAGACTTAAACCTTATACTTACCCAGGGCAGCCACTAAATCCTGGAGAAAGGTCTAGAGAACAAGTCCTATGAGGAGCGGCTGAGGGAACTGGGGCTGTTTAGCCTACAGAAAAGGAGACTGAGGGCAGACCTTATCACTCTCTACAGCTACCTGAAAGGAGGTTGTAGTGAGGTGGGGTTGGTCTCTTTTCCCAAGCAACAAGCGATAGGGCAAGAGGAAATGGCCTCAAGTTGTGCCAGGGGAGGTTTAGGTTGGCTATTGGGAAAAATTTCTTCACCGAAAGGGTTGTCAGGCATTGGAACAGGCTGCCCAGGGAAGTGGTGGAGTCACCATCCCTGGAGGTATTTAAAAGACATGGAGATGTGGTGCTTAGGGACATGGTTTAGTGGTGGACTTGGCAGTGCTAGGCTAATGGTTGGACTCGATGATCTTAAAGGTCTTTTCCAACCTAAACGATTCTGTGATTCCATGATTTTCACCAGTGGTACTTTTGGCACAACAGAAACTTTGCAATGCGAATAAAGGCAGATACTTGTGTTTGGACCCACAGCTTTTACATTCAGAGCACAGTTTTTGAGGAGATGAAGGCAGAAGTTTCAGATGTTTCTCTCACTAAGAGCAGTTGAAAACTACTCATTGCAATTTGCCATATTTTAGGTCTATCTTCTGCTGGGGGGCTGATGAGACCATTCCCGTGTTTGGTGACTAGCCTCAAAGTTAGACCGATGTTCTTCATTCGTATTCTGCTGATGCTGAGGAAGCACAATTAGAAGTTGACGCAACAGCAAACACGCACTTCGCTAAAATTATCACATTTAGTGTGATTCCCATAATAAAAGCATGAGCCAGCATGGGGAGCCTCTTTCAATTTACACAGAGAGACTTGGGGTCTCCTGACAGTCAGAACAGAGCCAATGTTTCTGAGTAAACTTTGTTAGGAAAACAGATTAAAAACTCCAGAGGTTTAGCTAAATCTTATACAGGAAAACACCTTGTTACCCTTCTGATTTAGAATCATAATTTAGTGCCAGTGAATAATACATATTAAGTGGTGGTGAATACGTCTTTGTAACAAAGTTTGTGTGATGAATTTTTTTTCTTTTATCTGAAATATGCAAAATTAGCTGTTCTCTTCTGATTATTACTATTATTGTGACTAGCTGTGCAATGGTTGCTACAATCAAGTCTTGATGGCTCGCTAATGAGTCATGTACTGAAAATAGTCAAGTCTCAATATGTAAATTCTTTTGGTTGGACACATCAGCCCGGTCATATTGATGTGCCTCTGACAAATTTTGTCCCATCTAGAATTAGGATTCAGGTTTTGAAATAGTAGAAATAAGCCCCCCTGCATTTCAATTCCTTTCTAAGAAAGCAGGGAGATATTTCTTTAAAATCTGCTCGAAAATCTCCTCGTTCTGTCGGTGATCATTTAAAGAAGATGAATATAGAAGGAGAAAAAAACTCCTATCTGCGGTGAACTTGCAACCTCACATTCACATTCTTTTTCTAGCATTGCCCAAATATTTACCTACTTCTTTATTTGCAAGTCCCAGTAGTAACACTGCAGTGAGCCCCCTCGTGTTGATACTATGGAGTAGGGCCATTCAGCTCAGGAGCAGATGGGCACACAGACAGACTGATGTTTTTAAAACAGTCTTTAGACTGTCCTGAAAGATGATTACCCCTTGAGTTCAGCCCCATGGCTGCTGTCACTTCATGGTTGTGACCTGTGACCTGTGACCTGTGACCAGGACCAGCTGGATCAGGGAAGGATAATGCTGGGACACAAGACCGGGAGTTCAGGTCTTAGAATCATAGAATCATTAAGGTTGGAAAAGACCTCTAAGATCATCAAGTCCAACCATCAACCCAACACCACCATGCCTCCTAAACTATAAGTCCTGAAGTGCCACGTCTACATGCTTTTTGAACACCTCCAGGGATGGTGACTCCACCACCTCTCTGGGCAGCCTGTTCCAGCCTCGTTGCCCTTCTCTGGACATGCTCCAGCACCTCAGTGTCCTTCTTGCACTGAGGGGCCCAAAACTGAACACAGTATTTGAGGTGCGGCCTCACCAGTGCCGAGTACAGGGGCACGATCACTTCCCTACTCCTGCTGGCCACACTATTCCTGATACAAGCAGGAATATAATCCCTTGGAAATGTGAGTACTGATAAAACAACCCTAAAGGCTCTCATAGACTCTTACCTAAATGTGATGCGTTGCTGCTACCCTAAAGATCAACTCTTTGTCCATTTTCTGTAGCCAAAAGAGAAAGCCATTTTCCTGATATATTACCACCTACACTTGCTGCTGAATTTTCTGCCTTGTTGTACCGTGCCCTAAACTCTGCGGCCCCTCCATCCCGGCAGCCCCCCCTTTCTGTCCCAAAGAAGGGTTAGCCTCCTGACCATGCTGCTGGGAGTGTATATTCATCCAGGCAGCCTGTGCATCCCAACATACCTTACCTGAAGTGAATGACTATGTGTGAATTCTATGTGGGCTGAAAGTGAAAATCTAAGCCACATTCCCTTTCCCCTCACTCTAGGAAAAAAACCCACTCGGATTCTTACAAATTGCTCTGCAGGGATTATTTTACCTTTTTAGAACTTAATTCGATTTTACCCCAACACGATGTTACTGTTTTTGACAGTTAAACTTCCCAGTCTGCTTGTTCCATATATTTTAATATCCTGTAGGGAAGAGCTAAAATTTCGTGCCAGATACTGATGGTGATGTGGGAAGAGATTTTTTTTTAAATTTGCTTAAAAAATAGAAATAATTACCTCTATCGGCAGCAACACAACTTCCTAAGTAACTACTGGTAATAGCCAGCTAAGCAAAAAGTTGGAAAATCAAAGTGTGCAGCGCACTACCATTCAATCCCTGCCCCTTCTCTACCCGGAAGAAAGCAGATTTCTTATGAGGAGCTCTGTCTTCCTTCCACTCCAAGGCAATGTGTCAGTAATGGGTGACAAAACCTGATTACTGTGAAGCACTTGTCCCCCACAGTATCCCGAGTTGTTATGTCGTGAGTTGCCTCCAAGGCTTCCACCCTCCAAAAGACAGGGCTAAATGCAGGTTTTGAGACAGTTGCATCAAGAGGCTTGGGGAAGGAGTAGATCTTAATGTACAGCTGATGACAATCTTGGCTCATTCTTTAGAAGTAATATGAACTGGACAGGCTGAGGTCATTATTGTACAGGCAGGTAGCGAGCAATTTGCCACGCTTTTAAGTCAAATTCATAATGCTCAATATTTCATATGCAGCAACAGAAAAAAATCCACACGATTTCCTGAATAAGTTGTTAGGACGTTTCACAGATGGTGTTAGAAAGGAGACATTGAAATAATTTGCCTAATGCAACTTCATTACTAGAAATTTTAAGAACATCCTATCTCAATTTACTCCTGCTTCTCAGATACAACTCTTCATTTAGTTATTTGAAACTAGTTTATTCAAGTATGCAGGCACTCTGGGACATTTGCACAGCAATGTCAGATGCTATCTGGGAAATAAGTAGTACATTTTCAGGCTCTGAAAGTAATTTTTGATGACACCCTTAAATCAACTTCATGGTTAGTTTTCTCATTTTGAGCAAGAACTGGGATTCCATTGTGATAACTGAAGGCTGCATGTTACTTGATCTACAGTAATGTAGAATAATTACTAGTCCATTGCACTTCATTACACTACTGTAATAGGCAGCAGGTCAGTGTTTGAGCTACAGCTGCTCTGAAAATTGAGCTGACACTGATACTATGATAGAAGTGATAGCAAAAGGCTCTCATGCAAATTGTTGAAATTAGCTTCCACTCAATGGGTTTTGAAATGCAATACATGACTCTGATCCAGACACCTGGTTTTGACTAACACTTTTTTTTCCTTGGATACAATGGGATGGTCATGAAATAAATTAATTGTTCAATGCAATATGCCTTATAAAAGGTCACCGAAATGCCAGAGGATTCTAAACACCACAGGACATTCTCCAACGTGTCATTGAAGGCTATCTGATGGTGGTCTTATTTTATGTAGATGGTTCGCGCAATCATTTGCAAGTGTTCTGCTCCTATATTCACAGGACATTTCATCGCATAAGACACCCCTACGTTTTATCAATGCACTTAATTTACCAAGCCTTCAGACGAGGGCGGCAGGCAGAGGCTATGAATAACGAGGCGTTTTCCTTCAACAGCTAGCTGGAATCTCTGAATTCTGCTAGCCGCTGCACTGAAGGATCCCCCATGCAGTCAGTCTTTGAGAGAGGCACGAGACGATCCTCACTTCAAGTCAGAACCTCGCTATGAGGTCTCCAATGAGCTAATATACCACCAATATGTTTGAAACACTTCTTACTGCTATTCAAAAATAGATGTGGGTGTTTTTAAGGAAAATGGAATATTTTTCCTCTGAAACATTCATTTACTCAAACTACCCATTTCAATAAATTGAGTTCTGGTGGAAAACAATTGTCCAAGCTGACATACCACCTCTCCACTCTAGGGAATGCTTGTCAATATTTACAAAAAAAAGAGAAGCCTGACACATGTGGAGGAAGAAATAGTCATACCTCTAGAGTAAAGCAAAGTGTGTTATAGAGACACCCATATACATTGCCCTCGCTATTCCTCTGTAGATGTTCTCTGCATTGAAGCCTGCCTAGCCACACGCTGTGTGGCTCCAACAGAAACTGTTCAGTACCTCCACCTACTCTGCGACGCAGTGAACTCCACTCTGGCATTCGTTCCCCTCTGTCCCCAAAGAGCCTTGAATCAAGTCGGGGGATCCCCAGCAGGCACCTTCCTTACTTCTGAGCTAAGACACTACCTTAATTGTTCTGTTTCTGCCTCTGGCGTTTGGTGGTTAGCGTGATTTAGGCAGGCCTCTTTTTACTCAAAAGATCCCTAAGTTCGGAAGGAATCCTTTGACACCTGCCAACGTGTATTTAACAAATAACCATGGTGCTTTTTATATGACTTGGAATCATTTTAAATGATGCCTTTGCTGAAAATATTCTCTTGACATTTGTATTTACTAGCTTCAATACATACACAAAGGGATATTGTGAAAGTATGCACAGACATCTGAAATCTTACCCCATTAACGCACTGTGCACTGCCTATAGACTGTGCAGTTTTGTCTGTATCTTTCCTAGCCTCTTGAGGGATTATTGCTAGAATTGACTACCACTATTTGTTTGAACTCTTTATAAATTAATAAAAAAATCAATACGTGTTTGTAAATGCCAGCTAATCACAAGTAGCTTTGTACAAATTAGAGCAGGGATATAAGAAGAAAGTAAATGGACAATGCCTGTGAGGGTGAAAAAGTCAACACTCAAAGTTCATCTGCTACCTGAATGATTCCAGATACGTTCAGCCTGTTCCTATGGTTTTGTTATTCATGAGAGATGGAGGAAGAGAGCAAAGCAAACATAGCCCATGCTGTATGGGCAATGAATACAAAGAGCCACTAAACCATGAGAGTAGGAACTCTATCAGAGAGAACTGGAATGCTGGAAAATTCATCATCTGTGTTTCAAAATGGAAGCAAAAAAAAAAACAACCCCTTTAAAACCCCCAGACTTCTGGATTAATATCTGGCAAGGAATTATCTGTCAGATCCAGACTTATTGCTTTTCTACCTCAGGAAACACTTTTCTGGTTTACCTATGGTAATTATGGTTTAGCTATGTTAGCCAAAAGCATCCATGAGGTGCAATTCACAGTTACTATACAGTAGAGTTATTAGAAGATTGACGTATTGCCCCCAAAAGGTACGTAGGTATCCGTTATGCATGAAAACATTTCTTTTCCCACATATGAAGTAATTCTTCGTGAAGGGATATTCCATAGTGTTATCATGTTCAAAGAATGAAAACCAAACAGAAAATGGAAACGTATCATGTCATCAGCTGGTAATCATCAGCTTTGCTTCATCTAATTCAACGAGATCCCACAGAGCTGTCAGTACATTTGCTGCTGAGTGTCAATCCCTTGCAAGAAAGGTTAAGTTGTATGCAGCCAAATCAACAGGGTGAGGAAGCAAACTGGGACCTACGCATCATATAGACTTACCTTCATGCCAGTGGGATCGACTGGCCTCCTGGAATATCAGATCAACTGGGAAATGAGGGGTCTTCCTAAGGGATTCTACACCTTTTGTGCTTAAGCCTGCTTGGCTGCTCTCCTCCTTGACCTGCTTTGCTACTTAGCAGTGATACCACCAGCAATTCAGTGCAGTAAGAAGTAGTGGGGACTTGCTGGCTAAAATACCAATGTGTATTTATTCGGGGTGCTGATGGACCAGGAGGGATAAAGCAAAGTGGCTCTCTATAGACATCCTCTGTGTCTGAAAAAAATATTTCCTGCTTTGAGTTTTGTGAGGTTTCTGTTTGGCAAAAGCATTTTTTTCCCCCAGTATAATGCCCAGCTGAAAATGTGCTCAATTTTTTTTTTCTCTATTTCCCCAGACAAGAGTTGTACCCTTTTATTAATTTTTCTCATTGATGTAGATGTATACTCTAAAAATCCTTCAAAGAGATTTTTGTTTTCTGGTGTTTCCATAATGGTAAAATATGTTTGAAATGCTCTGGGAGCTGTTATGCAAGACTTGCAGGGAACTTCAGTTCACCTGTTTTAGCTGTGAAAAGCGGTTGCAAAAGCAGTTTCCAGCATCCACAGATGACCCCCTAGGCACATCCAGAAAACTTGCTGTTTTGGATAAATTGCTGTTTTCATGTACTCCTTTTTCTCACAGTAGCCATCCTTCAGTGTGTTTGTTCTCATTTCAAATTACCGATTGAGCCTTTCATCTAAAATACGAGGGACATTACCAAGGTATTAGTAGTTAAGCTGCCTTGTTAATTACAGCCAGGCTTCTCTTTTTCCTGCCTCTCAGTTCAGCAGCAACAATGGTGCCAAATGGCTCTCTATCCGCTCTGCGTCAGCAGCTTGTGTTCACACAAAAATCTCTGCTGTCTGAGATTTCCAGGTGCTCTTCTGACTACCAGACAGGTGAAAGACCTGCAAAGGTCACCAAGACAGGGCCACACAAGGTCACACAACAGAGCAGCCTCTCCAGGCTGAACTCACCATCCATTCAAGTGGAAATCACTGAAAAGTTATGACCATCCATGTCACCATTCTCATGCCTTCTCCAGGTCTACACACATCCCTTGACATAAGGGGACTCTAACTCTATGCCAGTCTCAAGATTTGTGTACATCCTGAATCTATAAAGGGGCATGATTATATTTCCTGTGGTGTTCTCTATTTTTTCCCTCATAATATCCAGCTTTCTATTTGTTTTGACTGTGGTCTGGCATTAAGCTGATATTTCTGCAAAACTACTCATTATAACCCTAACACTGTTTCTCATGCTTGTAGACAACCAGGACTTCATTTAAGTATATGCAAAATTAAGTATTTTTCCATTTTCATTACGTTGCATTTACCTACATTGAATTTCAACATCCATTTTCTTGCCCCATCCTTCTACTATTGATAAGGTCCTTCTGCAGCTTTTCACAATCAACGTGCATCTTTACTATCCTGAATAATCTAAGTATCCTCAGCAGATTTCACTAAGATCAAATGGCTTATTTGTAGCTAATGCTGACTGCAGGGTCACCTCCAGACACTCTGGGAACCAAGGAGGCCCCTGGATTATGATCCAGCAGCCCTGAAGACACTTGTGGCTGCTCCATCAGTCCTGAAGTTTGATGCCCCTGAACTGGATTTTCCTGCACCTATTATCCCTGCTCACAATGGAACAACAGTAATAACAAAGAGTCAGTAAATAAGATTACAATGCCTGTTTCTGTATCTGTACAGTAATTTTATTTTATTGATGAGATGAGAAGTCTGCCAAAGCTTAGGACAGCACATTCACTAGAGTAAACCTATCTAAGAGGATGGGAATTTTGCATGGTACTGCCATCTCCAGTATTTAGAAGGCTTAAATAAGTCAAGATATAGCCTTCACCTGTGTAATGAGTATTTTGGGTTATTGCTTTTATAAACCGCAAGTATTTCTTAAGCACGTAACAATGCAATTGTCTGCAGACCACATCTGGTCTTTCAAAAGAGATCCACTTAGTGATTTTAATATTATATACAACCGCGTTTCCTTATTTTTGTTTATACTTTTAAAGAAAGCTCACACACACACAAATGAAAAAAAAATGAACAAACTCTAATCTTACAGGGCCAAAAGATAGCTAAGGAAAAAAAAAGCCCACGTATTTTTCCCTTCTGTAATTCTGTTTGTGAATAGAATGTAAATCAAGTTAGCTGGATAATTTGCTAAAACCCATGGATGCAATAATTCTTATGTTGTTCTAACAGAGAAAGAAAGTAGAAAATGTTACAGGGAGAGACAATATGCAATTATCTATGAATACAAACACCCTAAGGGACAAATTACCAACAATGACAGTAAAATACTGCAGATTTCTTTTTGTGCTACAGTATAATTGACTTATACTCTGACGAGAAGAAACAGCTTAGCTTTGGAGAAAAATTTAAAAATACAAGCTATGTATTTGCTGGAAAGTATATAGTGGCTTTGTTTTTCCACTTTGCTTTACCTGTGATATTGATTGCATTCCTTTATTTTTAACTTATATATGTAACTTGATTTGAGAAGACATCACTTTTTATCTTTTCAAGAAATCATTAATCATTCTTAATGGTATTAATTATGTGACTTCAATTATTTAATCAAACTTAGTCAATACATTCAATGCAAACACTTTTAAAATTGCATGTGGGAAACCTCTTTGTTGTTTAAGTGAAAGAGAAATAAATCTTTCTCTAATGACTCACATGAGCTGAGCCTCAAGGGACTGTTCCCGTCCATCAGCGCTACACCTTGTAGAATCTGCTGCGTGGCACGGGAGACCAGTAGCTGATATAACCTGATAAGCAGCAATCTGCAAACACCAATCTCGGGGCAGAATCAGGACCTTAATTTGAATTTTATTGTTAACCTCAAGGAAGATTAAAGAAACACAGTCCAGGTTGGCTGCTCAGGATCCAGGGTACTTTTTGAGTTATATTTGGAAGGTCCACATGATTAGTTTTCAGATTCCCCCCTACCCCCTGCAAAAATGCTCTGATTGTTCTGTTTTTTGTAGGATGGTTAAGGAGTTGAGACAGATGTTCACAAACAACCTTATATTTTACATTTATAGATGTGATGTTTTTCTAGATGCAGAGTCCCTGGATGCAACTACAAATAAGGCCTCCAAAGACTACTTAAGAAAACAGGAAACACTGGCAAAGACAGAGTGGTTTTGCTTGCAAATCAGTTTTCATAGAATATCTCGAGTTTGAAGGGACCCATAAGGATCAAAGTCCAACGCTCTGCTCCTCACAGGACCACCTAAAACTAAACCATGTGACTACGAGCATCATCCAGACACTCACTGAAGTCTGACAGGCTTGGTGCCGTGACCACTTCCCTGGGGAGCCCGTTCCAGTGACCGACTACCCTCTCAGTGAGGAACCTTTTCCTGATGTCCAGTCTGAACTTCCCCTGACGCAGCTTCATTCCATTTCCTTGTGTCCTATCACTGGTCACCAGAGAGAGGAGATCAGCACCTCCCCCTCCACTGCTCCCCTTGAGGAAGGTGTAGGCTGAGATGAGGTTCCCCCTCACCTTCTCTTCTCCAAGCTGAACAAACCAAGTGACCTCAGCTGCTCCTCATAAGTCTTGCCTTCGAGACCTTTCACCACTTTGGTTGCCCTCCTCTGGACAAACTCTAACAGTCTGATGTCCTTCTTATATTGAGGTGCCCAAAACTGCACACGGTACTTGAGGTGGGGCTGCACCAGCGCAGTGCAGAGTGGGACAATCACCTCCCTCAACAGCTAGCTATGTTGTGCTTGATGCATCCCAGGACACAGTTGGCCCTTTCGGCTGCCAGGGCACACGGTTGACTCATATTCAACTTACTATCAACCCAAACCCTCAGACTGCTTTTTGCAGGGCTGCTCTCCAGCTTATCATCCCTCAATTTGTATGTATAACCAGGATTACCCCGTCCCAGGTGGAGAATATGGCACTTGCTCTTGTTAAATTTCATACAGTTGGTGATTGCCCAGCTCTCTAGTCTACCCAGATCACTCTGTAAAGCCTCCCTACCCTCGAGGGAGTCCACAGATCCTCCTAGTTTAGTATCATCGGCAAACTTATTTAATGTACATTTGACTCCTGCATCCAGATCACTTATAAAAACATTAAAGAGCACCAGCCCTAAAACTGAGCCCTGGGGAACCCCACTGGTGACTGGCCGCCAGCCTGAAGTAACCCCATTTACTATAACTCTTTGAGCCCGACCTGTCAGCCAATTGTTCACCCATCGTATTATGGACTTGTCTAGCTGTGTGCTGGATACTTTGTCCAGAAGGATACTGTGAGAGACAGTATGAAAAGCTTTGCTAAAATCCAAAAAACCCACACTTACTGGCTTGAAAGAATCAAGCCACATTGGAGAATTACAGCTGTGCTCTTGGAGAGCAGAACAGCATATTCACACCAGCGTAGAGCCAGATTTGCCTTTTCTGTCGTCTTGGTATTTTCAAGGACATTATCTTCCTAAAGGATAGAAGAAGAAAGGCAAACATATTTTGCACCGTTAAAGACAATTAAGTTCAAATTAACTAGAAAGGTTTTGAACTGCAAAATTGGGAACTACATTATGTAATATCCAAAGGAAAATGGAAATTAGCAGGGCTTAGTCTAACCTAGGGAGGTACAAATCATTGAATGTAGCACTATGCTGCATAACCAGGCACACTACCTCAGACGAGTTCTTACATTAATTAATTCTGTTTCCTGGCTCAGCATCCATCATTATCATGGAGAAAAATGACAGTTGGCACAAAATATCCCTCTGAATCATATTCTGTCAGCAAAATTTGCAGAAGAAAGATATTGATGGTACACCATCTGGAGGTAAGTCATACCACTTAATTCAGCCATTGTAAAAGTATTCAAGTCAGAACTGAAAAACATACAATCATCTGGGAGAAAATGAATGGGTAAGCAAAGAGGTCTCTTAATACTCCTTGGCAGTGAGGTGTAACAATATGATTTAACAGTCTCATCACCTTTTTAAAATATGATTTCACAGCCTCACCACTTTTTAAAAATATTAATGAATCAATGCAGACATTACATCTTCTCAAGCCTGCTTCCAGCAACATCAGCAGGTAAACTAGAGAGAGTGCATGGATTGATCTACCTACAGGAAAGAGACTGAAAAGTGACTTTGGGCTAGCGGAAAATGTGAGGCAACAATGTTTCGTATTCCTCTTTGAGGAGTAGAAGAGAAGGGGTGTCACTGAACAAATATAATGTCTGATCACATGGAGAAGACATATTTTGCTCTAAAGAGACTGAGATGCTGCAGACACAGTCCCTGTGAAGGAATTATTGTGGAAGGCACTGAACCTCACGATACAACGAATGCAAAGTCCTGTGTTAAAAGCCATGCAAGTTGGGCAGCATAACAGAGGAGACCAATGATCTATCAAAGCTACTCTTTCATGTCTGTGAGGACTGGCCTTTAGACTTGTTCAGGGGACAGTGAACTTCATTTTGCTACATCTCACACTGGTGATTCATTCTGAATGGTCCATATTTCCCTTTTTATGTACAGTCGGCTAATGAGTTGTTGGTACTTCCCAGTCTACTGCAGCTGAGAAATATTTATAGACAGTGCAGTTTCAGATGGAGTTAAAAATAAAGTACACGAAGGTAATGACCAAATGTATGTGAGACCTGAACTGACATGGACTCTGTTCTACTTGACCTAAACCGTCAATCACATCTGACCCTGGACCTCACAGTATTATTCTTAATAGGTCCTTAGGGGTTGCCCTACTGACTTTCACAGCCAGAGCAATTGGAAAACCTTTTCAGACCTCAGGATGTCTGTCAGTTGTAGAGCATCCCATGCTGCAAATACTTCTGTTAGTACCTGGTACAAATAGAAGGTACTTTGTCCTGCTCCCAGTTATGCCATTACTCTACTGTGTAATGTACACCCAGTATGGCTGGAGAGTAACAAAGCTTTGAAATTATATTGGCAATTTGGTTGCACATCTATATCTATGAGTGGTCTGAACACTGAAACAACTTACCTGCTCTCTGAAGAACATTAGAGTTCGGCCAGTCGAATTGGTCTCATTTCTTCTCTTTCTTCTACCACTGATTGAACTTCTAATGGGTTAAGGAAGCTAGAAGAGGTTTTACAGAGACAAGAAGTAAGCAAACTTATAGCTGCTCTTGCCTGTGAGGACACTAAGCATTTTCTCACTTGGCTTGCCTATCCAGTTTTAGTCAATATGCTCTCTTCCTCAGTCATGGAGAAAGATATAGATTTTATCCTGATGGTAGTAGACACAGCATCTCAGAGCAGATTAGAGTCAAGGAGAAAGTGATATAGGTGAATTCTTCAGAACATAAGTAGTTCTCCTGTAACACTTAAACCCTTATCAGGTTCAGGTGCCTTCTCTCTGCCTTTGACCTTAAGCCCCAATGAGATAAGATTTGATGACTGTCTCCATGGCTAAGCAAGATGCTTACCTATTATATTACATATGTACTGCATATGCATTCTCTTGAGTTCAAAATGATTATACAAATGCTAATAATCAATTAAAGTCTCACAAGTTCTGAGATTAGGAAGTGTTATTATCTTCATTTTACAGACAGGAAAAGAAAGGCTTTGAAAGGTTACATGATTTTTTCCAGAGGTCACTTAGGTTGTGATATACAAAGGGCTCCCCAGTATCAAGGCTGTTCATAAGGACTCCTACACTTCAGTGTTGAGGTCTGGGACAAACTCTGATGAAGAGTTGAACTGAACTTTTAATATGCTGCGCACCTAGCTAGAAGTCAGAAGATTAATGCTGACTTAGTTATATCCAACATGTTTAGTATCATTTCATAGTCTAACACTGATGATGAGTGTCGGAAACTTCTGTTTTTCCATCCTCTTACTTTTGGGAGACATTAAAATCTCCTTACCACCTGGCCAAACTGGCAAATATCAGCTTAAACACCTGTGTTCCTGATACATCTATTAATATCACAGCATGCAGCACACGCCAGGTGCATTACTTTGAGAGGCTTGGGATAGGGATTCAGTCTAAAATGATGCTGGTCTCATTAAGAACCATGTTTTCCTCTTTCTCACTGTGTTCCTCTAATCTTCTTACAAGGCAAACAAGCCAGGTGTTTTCTGAGTACTTGTGAGAATATTGTACTTTGAATTCAGCTTCAGATGTTTACAGACTGAGTTTTGTGCAATTATTGTATCGTTTGTGTGATGCATAGTTTAAGAGGGCCAGCTGAGAACAAAATACTTCCCTTTCCCTCTTTCACATACCCCAAAGAGTTATAAAGATTTTGTGAAGGTTAATAAGTCATTTCAAACACACTCTGAGACTAGCAGTGTAGCCGTTTAGTAACTCTCAGTTACATCTTAAGAAGTACCTTTCTATATATACAGGCTGTACTTTCACATAAAGACTATTTAATTTTAAGAAGAATATGCAAAGAATCTGAGGTGGGAACGAGTTACGTAGAAAACAAAGCTTATGTGAATAACTTGTCACTCCAGAATGAAATTAAAGGCTGTCCAAAAGTTGTGTGAATACTGTGCTAAGTCTCTCATTTTAGAAACGTTGTTGGATGACACGAGCAGATTCCAGACTAATACAGCTGCATACCCCTCTATCACACAGCTGCCAATTCCTAGCGAATTCTGCAATATAGTGACAGTAATGGAAAGCAAAATGATCTCTAAATAATGGTTTAAGATGGTTACTTGATAAAGGGCACTGCAATAATTATGATCAATGGAGCATGGATTCAATATATATTGCCCATTTAGATGCACCAGATTAGCTTAACAGCTTTCTTTAATGTTCTGAGCATTTTGTGTGCATGTGTGTGTGTATGTGTGTGTGTGTGCGCGTGGTTGTGCATGTGTATATGAGAGGGACAGCACTGCACATTCTGGTGTATTCCTCATTACTTAATATTTATCAATGCAGATGAGTACCTTGCCGTATGGGAAAGTGAAATGTAAAAGTTAGACTATCAGTTGCAAAGACAAAGCATAAAGAGTTAGGGGGGTTTTTCGTGGAGATAACTGTTTTATGCTCTTAGTGCCAATAATTGCAGAAATAGTAGTTACGTCTTTAAAAAATAACACAGACACAAAGAAGGAGATAGAAAAAATGTGCAGCTGAACTGAGTGCTTCTTGGTTTCTCCGGACATACTGAAACACAATGAAGGCTTGAGGAGGAGGCAGCAATGGGTGCTGATTCACATGAGGAGGGTCTAGGGGTGCCTTGCAGATTCCCAAGTTTCTGGTTTGCTTCACAGGATGAAAATACAAGTTTCTGAAATAAAACTCTCTGCTAATTTTCAAAGCCCAGAAGAAGTGATTAAATAATCACCTCTAGGACAGTTTCACTGCCTAAATATTTTACCCACTGAATTTCCACGGAAGGTCATCCATCGGCTCCAGCATTACAGGGAGCTGACAGTCAGGCTGTATTATGAGGTTGTACAACATGCTTTGGTGAAACAAGTGACCTTATTTACATAAATCTAGTGCATGAGCCCTTTCTGCTCCTCACTGGCCATGTTAGTGCAGTATGAATGCCCCTTGGGTTCTAAAAAGATGCAGAACATTGTTATTCCTAATTTTGCCTGAGAAACTGAGGCATAAGTGGGATGAAATTTTTCCAGAGACACGCAGGCACTGGTCGAGCTGGGAACAGATGGCTGAGTTCCCACTTTCAGCCTCGTGCCTAACCACTGGCGTATGCTGCCTCTTATTATGCAATGAAATAACTAGCAGTTGAGGTTTTGTTTCAAACTGAGGGAGGACATAATTTTTGTGTCACAGCTTTGACAAATTTAGGACTATATTTTGACAGGGCACAGAAGTGCAATGGCAATTGTCACAGACAGTATTGGACCTCAGCAACTAAAGAAGCAAGACTCTTTTTAAATTGTAGAGTAAATGCAAAATCTAACTATGAAGGCTCCTAAATCTATATATATATATAAAAAAAAACCAAACCAAAACCCCACACTAAGGTTTTGGAGATTTTGTTTGGTTTTGTTTTGTCTGTGCAGGTTTTTGTTTCTTTGCTTAGGCTATATTAAAAAATGCTGCATCAAACTTTGATTGGCTCCTTAAGATGTCATGCTTGGCGAGAATTTTTACAAGGGGTATTTTTCCATATACTGTAATGTATACAAAGGAAAGCCCCGTCAGCTGTCACCTAGCAAGCGAGTCCCCCTGCTGGAATGCATTGCAGGGCTCCGCACTGCCACTGAAATCATCCGCCTGATTCTCTGCTCAAGATGAAAAGCAATTCTGCAGGGGTGATAAGATACACCGAGTCCTGTCCTGAAGGTGTCGTAATTCTTCATGTAGATCAGTTCAAGAATCATGACAGAGGACCAACATAATGATTTCATTTCAAAGCTACCACAGGATAGGATTTGGATGAAACCTGCCACTATATTTAGGGAATGTAGTTAGGCACAATCCTCTTATGGCATTCACTCTAAAATAATGGCAAAGTAAATGAATATGAAATGCAATGCTTTAACTGTAGCACCGCCCGCTGGCTCTGCTTCATGAAAAATGGTGGCGATTGGTGAAATGATAGTAATGTGTGATATACAAATATTTTGGGTGAAATATATAATCAGTTAATTGGTTTATTAAATTATAAAACCTTTGTTTGCTTGAAAGAGCAATAAAACTAACTGACTAAATGAATATTCGCCCCTTTGAAGACTTCTTACATTAATTATGTTTATGCATCACTTGCAGCAGTAATGTTAGACAAAGGAAGCTTTATCTTTATATGCCATAGCTACATTGTATTGTGGTACAAATGATGGCACCGACTTTGTGTCTACATAATTACTGAAATCTTATCCCTTTTGTGTTTGCACATCATTTTCAGTTTTTTGGAATAGTTAAACTCCATTTTACTTTTTAATAACATTTTAGAAATCATTCTGATTCAGGTAAACAGAATTTGATTGCTTTGATGGATTGAAAATGGTTAGCTCAGCCAGAGCTTATTTGATTTGTTTCTTCAGGGATTACAAAGAATAGGATTTTATCTATGAACTGACAAAAGAGGCAATCTCTGCATTTTTGCCTATGAAATAGCAGATCCACTAAGCCATTGCTCCTTCACATAGTGAATGTATTAGTCACGGGGTTGCTTTTTATTCATTTTCAAAGTTTTATTCCACATTGTATGGGGTGTCAAGCTCCTTTGTTCTTAAAAAAATTAATCTGGAAAAATAATACTGTCAAATGGAGTTTGGGGAGATTCAGTAGCCCATTAGATTTAAAGCAGATTTTAAAAACAAACAAACTCACTCTCACCAGTGACGGACATCTTAGACAAATGCTCTTCAACTAATGCAATGGATTTAAAAGTCTGAAGTATCTGAATGCTAATTACCTGCCAAAGTTCGGGCTGAGAGTTCTCCTGTGGGTTTCCTGAGAGCTCAGTCCCTGACCCAGTCAGATTACGTGGTTTTCCTGGTACCGCTCTTCATTTTATCCTGTGTGACATGACATTTGCAAAGCAGACAGCATCAGGAAAATGTCAATATACAGTATAGAGATGATACAAGACACCCTGAATAATGTGTTTGCAATTGTTCTTACACTGGCCAGCACATTCACTGAGTCCTCTTCAGAGATGCTACCGACCGCCTATGGGCTTGTGCCCGCTGGGTTTAGTTTGTGGGTGAACAGATTGTAGCGTGATACTCAGAAAAGCACCGAACAATTTTTCTGAGAATTTGTAATTTACAAGCTCAGCATTTGTCTCACACTGTCTCAGGGGAGAAAAACAGACATGTAAAGTAAGTTGGTACTTACTCTGAGACTCTGCAGCCAGGTATTGGACGATGCACACTAAATGCATTTCTATCCAATAACCCTCCGGTTTTTGGAGTTTTTTTCCCTTTATTTCTGTTTGGGGTAGTGAATAGAGAGACGTTTAGTCATTCAATGTGCAAAATGTTTAAGTGCACATTCAATTTTCAATAAGAACTACCCACTTGCTCAAAACAAAAGTTTTCACAGGCTGGGACCTCGTGTCCTGACCATTTCCAGATTTCATCCCCATGCTCTGACTATTGGAACACAGCAGGATTTCCTGCATGCATTTTAAAGCTCAATTAAATTTGACATCATATACAGTCAACTCTCAAAAAAGTCCCTTAACAGGAAGAATGGGATGTTCTTTCTCAAAATTTCCATTTATGGCCAGATGTGATGGGAAATGTACAGTGTGCTACTTATGTATCCTCCCCATTAAGTATGAGGCTTTAGATTTGCTCTGTGAAATTTAACAGGTAGTTTTCAAGTGCCTCAGATTAGAAGACCAGCTAGTGGAAATCAGGGTTGGCCCATTTTCATCTTTGATTTGCACCACATGAAGATTTGGCCCAGCATCAGATTGTTTCTCTTCCCTTTAACACACAGATATAGAAAAAGCTACTGATTCTGGTAACTCAGGTTTTGGAAGACAGCTTTGAGGAATATGCATACAAGCTGCTCTAGGAAAGGTCAGCTATACTGAACACGAGTCACTGCACCCACAGCTCTGACCTTAACAACTTATTGCATCCTAATACAACCAGAGATGACACAGGATGGTATTTGGTTCAGAAACAAACACAGGGAGTCCTGGCACACCCTGGGCTTTCGTTCTGCTGCTTCTGTTTTATTTCAGTTAAACATGAATGCTCTGTTTCCAAGGTTAAACATAAATAATTTTTTAATTTTTTTTTTTTGAGAAGAATACTCATTCTCTTGGTTACAGAAGAGAGAAGTATTTCATATAGCTCATTTTTATAATTAGGTGCCTTCTTATGCTGATTTATGACTTATTTTAGCTTTAACTGGTCTGTGTTTCTGGCAGCAAAAAGTATAATCCATACTCCCATGTAAGCTTCAAAGAAATGCTGATAATCCACTGTGCCTGATCCCGAGACCTGGCAGCAGAAAACTGGAGGAGAAAACAATGTGCTGAGTAACACTGTTGAAAACCTCCCCAGATTACTGGGGTAGCACTCAGACCCCTAAGAGCATCTCTGACATTAACTTCTCTCAGAACTGTTGATGAGACTTTGTCTTCCCCACTGTTACCAGGATTCAGCAGAGGCTGCTCCTTTTGTCAGAGGGACGAGTGAACTCCTACTATCCTGTTCGACAGCCCTTCTCCTGCATGGCTCCATTCACAGGGAGTGAAAGGTTCACCACAAAAGAGTTAAAGAAGCCAATCGCCTCTTCAAAAGGAACAGGCTTGATCACGCACTTTATGCTGTTTTACAAGGCCAGGTGAGCTCATTCATGAACATCAGTCAGTTCATTGCCAGCGCTCTGAACTCCCTCTGCTTTAACCTGAGGTTTGAGTTGCATACTTCTTGGGCTTAATCCTGTATTTAATTAAGTGAAGGTCAGGATGAGGGTCAACTAGACTAGTGAACTTAATCCAAGACCCACAGGTTATACAATAGCTGCTTTGGGGAGGTATAATTGTAGATAGGAATCGAGAGAAGAAAAGACAATATAATTGAACAAGTTATACGATAAAGGAGGAGGGGAAAAGCAGGATTTTTTTTTCCAGACTGTATGGCACGGGATGCATTTTACAGGAGTAGCCACTAGATAGCAGAACGGGCATGATGCTCTGACAGTTTGTTGGGCCAAATGCAAGACAAACAATGCCTCAGTCCCAGCAAATGCAGTGTGTGTAACTGTGTTCAGCTGGTACCACTGTTTCACAGGAGAGAGAGATTTTTAAGATGCTATTCCATATGTTGCTTCCTGCTGTTCTGATCTTAGTCTGAGCATTTTTCTCCCAGCATGCTGAAAGAGGAGCTTATTTCCTGAACAAGCGATCAGCCCTGACTTTTGTTCCCAGGAATACTTTCTTAATGAGTGAGCCCAGGTCAGGGGAGCACCAGGCCACCGAAAGTCAGCCCTGCCTGCCTGGTGCCCGAGCAGAGTCCCCACCAGCTGGCCATGGCAGGCTTGAGACAGTGACAGGACACTACCGTTGCACCCTGGCACTCACCCAGGGTTTTGACTGGAAACTTCTGGCAGTGCAGACATTGAAGAAAGAAAACTCTTTTCTGACTTTCTCTCCCTGCACCCCACTGCACTGCGTCGGTGCCCTTTAGAGGCTACAGGGACACAATCTGTGCCTTTCAGGGGCTGGCACAAGGACCCCTTGCAGCACAGCATCCCGTCACGTGCTCTGGTTTCTGTTACCCAGGACTGACCAGTTAACGCCCAAATACCAGACCAAGCAGACCTCTGCTGCTGGGCTTGGGTCTAGGTTATACCTGAGCAAGCCACTAAGGGTCACAACTTTAAGGTGACTCTTCTTCAGAGGAAAGGGAGTAGTTCACCACAATCAAACTTCGTGTGGTTCTTTTATTGTTGGCCCAGAGAGGTGCTCTTGAAGCAACCCTTCTCTGTGCATCTAACAGCCCAGGATCCTGCCACAGGCAGCTTCTATAGCACAAATTATCTGAGTGTAATATTGATTAATCAAAAATTGACAGTAAAGACCCTTTACTTGATACTCTAGGGTTACGCTCCAGTTTAATTAGACAATGACAAAGTTTTTGAAAGGCTAATTTGGTTGTCCATAGGATATCTTCTGGACCAAATCCAGAAAAGTAATGGTCTCCTGCATTCAAACTTAGAGAGAAAGCTTCTTCAAACTGTTGAGTAAGGAGAATTTCAGCTGGGTTTCCACCTAGCTGCATCTCTGGTGAAGCAATAAAAAGCTGCAGTAGCATTGCATGGATACAGATATCTCACAGTCTTGATATGAAAGTTTCATTCATGACCTTGTTGAGTTTGAAGTTATGTAGCCATACTTTTGCAAGACCTAAATTACAAATGTCTCTTAGAATCATAGAATCATAGAATCATTGGGTTGGAAAAGACCTCTAAGATCATCAAGTCCAACCATCAACTAACACCACCATGACTCCTCTTTTAAATACAGATCAAAAATTTTCTAAGCATTGACTGATGGACTCATCCAGTCCCCAGGACAAGGGTTTAGATCTTCAGGAGGGGGCTGGAGCACTTCTGTAAGTCAGAGGAGAAAAAAGGCACTCAGAGCATTTACAGTGCTCCATGTTTTGCACCACACTGTGGGCAGCCTCATGTGACGACTCAAACCCTCATTTCTAATTCCTACGCAGCAAGACCTGCTTAGCAAAGTCTAGAACTTAATTATGTAAAAACATTCCAAGATACCAATAGTAATTGATCCTCATTACAGATTCAATTTGTCTGCAATTGTTTTAACTAAATAACAGAGCTGTTTTTCAGTTATAGCAGATGAGGGAAGGAGGGGTGGAGACTTAAACATGGATACACTTTCTAACTCATCGCCTCAAGGGGAAAACAAGATTTTTCCAGAAAAAAAAAAATGTTTTAAAGTAATTAGCTCCTGGGCTGAGATATTTTCAGCCTGCTGTGAATTTTTATGACAGTACTGTTAGACTGCTGAAAATATGGTTTCCTAGTTTATCTCGCAGAATTTTAACTATGACGTGCAAGTAATATTGCAGGAGTACTAATTATGTATCTGTAGCTATATATACACATGCATATACATCCCCAGAAATTTTATCCTGTCTCTTGCAAGAACTGAACTGAACCTCTTGTGCTCAGTGAAAGAATGAACTACATCGCACTGCCTGGCTCTTTACCATTTTATCTGCTTAAAAATGAAACAAACAGTGAAAAAAAAGAAGATACCCTTATTTCAAGTGTGTTGCTCAGTGAAGAAGAGACCTGGTGGATCTCAGAGAATTAGTTTTCAATGCCGTCTCATTGTTTGACTCTGGACTAAGAGTATTTCCTGTCTCAACCTTAGCCTCCTGGTTTGCAAATTGGGGATAATGATGCTGAACTCATTTGCAAAATGCTTGAAAGTGGAGCCGGAATAAGACCTAATGCTCTTATTTGATATGAATCATGTAATCCTATCTAACAAGAAAAAATGTTGGACCCTCTCAGGTACCCAGTCCATTCAGTACTGAGCTGCAGCCATTTTGCCAAGAAGCTCCTGTCACCCCCAACGTCACACCGTTCTGATATCCTCTGCCACAAGCTCACCTTGGTCTCTACAGAGGTCAGTGATAAGGCTCAGACATCCCCAGTCCTCAGCCCCTGTTTCTTTCCATGGTTTGATTCAGTCATTCTGCATACAGAGTAGGGGCGACTCAGCTTTGTCTGTGTCCCATCAGCAACGGTTCAAGGTCAGGAGCTGTGTCAAATGCAGTTGCAGCTGGCTGGAGTTACACTGGTGGCCATGGGGCTGCATGGGTGAATGCAGCCCCACTTTGCAAGTATTTCACATTAGGCTGAAATCTTTAAAGGAATAAGAAGAGTAAATAAAACAATTTTTTTTTTTTTTTTTACAATAAGCCAATAAGCAGAGTCCAATTAAAGAAACAAATACGTGGATCAGTCACAGCAGAGCCTTTCTCTTAGAACAGCTTTCACACCATCCATACTCACCAGTTCATGTGAAGTACAAGCCTGCAGGAGACACCAAGCATCTCCAGCCTAAATGAGAGAACTGTAAGGAGGAAATAATACTGTCCTGCCTGTGTAATTAGAGAAGCTGACGCGTGAATCATTGTTGTAACGAGTTTAATTATAAACATGATTAAATAGGCAATTAGTGCATATTCTGCCCCGGATAAACAAAATTAAATTCCTGCAATATTAACATCTTCCACAAGGTTTATTATTAGATTACTCTAAGTCATTGTATTTGGTTTGTGTGGCAAAGTTTTGGTAGCGGGGGGGCTACAGGGGCAGCTTCTGTGAGAAGCTGCTAGAAGCTTCCCCCATGTCCGACAGAGCCCATGCCAGCCGGCTCCAAGATGGACCCGCCGCTGGCCAAGGCCGAGCCCATCAGCGACGATGCTAGCGCCTCTGGGATAACATATTTAGGAAGGGGGGAATAAAACCCCTGTGCAACACCAGCAGCAGTCAGAAGAGAGGAGTGAGAATATGTGAGAGGAACAACTCTGCAGACAGCAAGGTCAGTGCAGAAGGCGGGGGAGGAGGTGCTCCAGGCGCCGGAGCAGAGATTCCCCTGCAGCCCGTGGGGAAGGCCGTGGTGAGGCAGGCTGTCCCCCTGCAGCCCATGGAGGTCCATGGTGGAGCAGATATCCACCTGCAGCCCATGGAGGACCCCACGCCGGAGCAGGTGGATGCCCGAAGGAGGCTGTGACCCTGTGGGAAGCCTGCACTGGAACAGGCTCCTTGGCAGGACCTGTGGCCCCGTGGAGAGAGGAGCCCACGCTGGAGCAGGTTTGCTGGCAGGACTTGTGACCCCGCGGGGGACCCACACTGGAGCAGTCTGTTCCTGAAGGACTGCACCCCATGGAAAGGACCCACGCGGGAGCAGTTTGTGAAGAACTGTAGCCCGTGGGAAGGACCCACATTGGAGAAGTTCACGGAGGACTGTCTCCCGTGGGAGGGACCCCACACTGGAGCAGGGGAAGAGTGTGAGGAGTCCTCCCCCTGAGGAGGAAGGAGCGGCAGAGACAACGTGTGATGAACTGACCGTAATCCCCATTCCCTGTCCCCCTGTGCTGCTGGCAGGGAGGAGGTAAAGAAAATCAGGAGTAAAGTTAAGCCTGGGAAGAAGGGAGTGGTGGGAGGAAGGTGTTTTAAGATGTAGTTTTTATTTCTCATTACCCTACTCTGATTTGATTGGCAATAAATTAAACTAATTTCCCCAAGTCAAGTCTGTTGCCTGTGACAGTAATTGCTGAGTGATCTCTCCCTGTCCTTATCTCGACCCATGAGCCTTTCTTCATATTTTCTGTCCCCTGCCCAGCTGAGGAGGGGAGTGATAGAGCAGCTTTGGTGGGCACCTGGCGTCCAGCCAGGGTCAACCCACCACATTCATGTGGTACAGGAACACTTTCATGTCCTATATTTGTTGTGAACAAACACCATTTTTTACTTCCACTTGACCAGATGTAAAGGACAAGATTTGCTGCTCCTCTAAACTGCAAGGATCTCTTGAAAAGCAGCATCTTGTGCATTTTAAAAAATGTATGTTATAAAGCAAGCCACACACAATGCAGGCTTTCCAAGTTTACCTAATGACAACTCGCCACAGCTACGACTGGCAATCAACAGAAATACAAGGATCCAAGTGCACGAGTCCTAGGCAGGCAGCTCTCATTGTGCTCTCCTGTGCCTGCCAAAGGTGCTGGTGTGCTCCTAGAGAATCAAAAGAAGGGCATGTCAGGGTCAAAGCTCTAGGGAAAACGTGCTTTGGATCCGGGGATGGAACAACTCAATTACAAGTAAAATGCACAGGGTTTTCTATTGAAAAATCAAAAGGCTTTTTAGTGGGTCTATTTTACTTCCTGGCATGTGTATCTCCTGCGACAGCCTATCAAGAAAGGTAGTAATACCTTCAACATATAGGCAGTCTTTCATCCATGTAGCTCCAGAAAATTGTATAAATAAATACATATAAACAGCCTTTTCTGTTTAGTGACTAGTAATTTGAGGATGTTCTGTAAAGAGACAGAGAAAATGCTGAGTGTCCATCTCTCTGGAAATCGGGTCCCTGCGAGAAGCCTCCAGTTAGGAATGCAAAATCATGAACTGGTTTTAGGAAACTCTGTAGCTCTGGTTTTCAGATGAAGAAACTGGTAACAAGAAACTGGTTGAAACTGGTTATCATCAACTCCAAAAGGGCTTATGCTTTTGTTTACAGCACAGTCCCTGTCCATTTTACTTTGGCTTACCTTGAGGATATCGTTTATGTTTTCCCAAGTGCCTAAGGAATTTAAAATTCCATACGTTTTCCCATGCTTCCTAGCCAACTGGGATGGGATTTCTCACCAGTCACTGATTTAAAGGTCTCCAAAAATGCGTAAGGGGGCTACACATGTTCTTTATTTGTTCTCTCCCAAGCCTGCATCCTCATGTGCGAAGCTTTTGGGGCAATTGATAAAAAGGAGGTAGCTGCTACAGTAACATATAGCTGTAGTATCACATCCAGTGTTATTATTCCTGACTGTTGAGATAACCTAGATTCTCTCTCTCTGTATCTCTTATTATTGCTCTGTGAATCCAGAAAGGATCCAAAATAAATTGATATACCAGCCACATGCATAAATCTGTCTCAGCAGAAATTGATTCAGCAAATTTTCTGCAATAGTGAAGTCTACCTCACCGCCCCTGTACGTTGTTCATTGTATACTCAGTTTTTGGAAAATAAGCAGCATTTATATAAGGCAGACTGTTATGCTGTGCAGTTAACATCTTCAGCAGTGATGAAATAAGCAAGCAGCTGGGTCATGGAGTCCAGGGGAAATCTTAATTTGGATAAGAAATTGCCACAAGTAATTTTAGCTCAACACTGCCACAGTCCCTTACTCTTTCATGAACGAGGCAATCTTCGTCTAATATAGCATGGCATCCACATCTCATAGGATACATAATGATGTTCATACCATAAAAAATTTTGTGTCTCTATCTACAGCTGTTAGTGATGCTGCAGCGTGTAAATTCTCAGGTGGATGATATAGGCAAATTCCAGCTTTCCCCCAAATAAAAGTGAGGGCCAGATGCAACTTTGCTGATCAATGGATTCTGTCAGTTGCTGGACAGCAACACAGCAGCGTTGGGCTTGACTGGAGTGTCCATACCAGCAGGGAGTTTTGTGCTGGGCACTTGAAATGAAGGTACATAATATCCCGACCTGTGCTGATCAATGCAATGTATCAGAAGCCAGACAAGAAGGAGAGCGCCCCTGCTTTAGGCACAGCATATGCTAATGTCTGTGCTGAGCACCAGCAATGTGCAACCCCAGCGCGAGCTGAAGACAGATGTAGGTATTAGCACCGGGCCCAATGCTGACCTGCTGTACAGGGATGAGTTTCAGGATGAAACAGTAGCCTCGCTGGCCACTACTGGGATTCGGGCAAAAAGCATTTACTGATTCAATGGTCCTGCATGAGGCATGTATACACATTTATACCAGTAATGGTTGCAAGATCAGGCACATATTGTTTTGTGAAAAGAAGTAGGTGACATACTGAGATATGCCTCCCAGATGTAGAAGACAGACAAGCATAGCCCTAACACATGAGAAAACCTGCCTCCTCTACAAACCACTTAAGCTTATTGAGCCCTTTATCACATTGTCGAAATCAGCACCAGCTTGAGCTTTCTGATATCAATATAACATTAACTTGTCTTGGGTCAACATTATCTATTAAAGAGCGGAGAGGAATTTCAGAATTCCCCGAGACATAAGCACACTGGAAAGCCAACTGAATCCCCAAATATCCTTTTCCTCGAAACTAACAGGTGTACTTTTCTTTCTCTTATTTCTAATTGAACTTCTTGGCATTCTAGTCAATGCTCCATAGTATATTTTGGAAAACAATAAATCCTGGTAACATGAGACCTTGCTACAGTATTTCACTGTTAAATCTTTGTTGAGATTTGGGAAGAGTGTAGCAGGGTTTGTGTGCTGAATTATGGGGTGTGTGGATGAACGATTTTTTCCCCCGTCACTTTTTCCATCGCAGAATCAGCACATAGGGAAAATCTCTGATGAGTCAGATTCCTACTGTGTCTGCATTTGAATGCTCTAGGACACAGTGTATTTCAAATGTATTTTAATCTTTCTTTGAAAGTAAATGATTATTTGCAAGTAGAGAACACTGATGTTCTGTTTTATAGGGCTAATCAATGTTTGATTTTCTTCAAAATGTAATTTTGACGATAGTGTGTTTTCTCCTTAAAACAAATATTTTCATAGAAAAATAGTTTCAGTTCAATTCCCAAAGAAAACCTGAAGTTTTTCTTGTAAAAAAGTTCCATTTATAATTTAAAACTATTTTCCTAATTTCATACACAATTTTTGAAAAGCAAAAATATTCTCTGAAGGATTTTTTCATTGAAAAAATCCCCTCCATTTGCACTGGAAATGTTTGGGAAAAAAAACCACTTTTGAAAATTTCATTAAAATCTTTGTGTTTAACATTACTTGTTTGTTTTACACCCACATACTTTTCTGTTTAATTATTATAGCATTGCTACTGTCTTCCTGGAAAGCAATCAGGATATTTCTGATATAATTAATAATTCAGTATTCAGGAACTTCCTGAAATTGTCTGAAATGACAATGTCAAATGAAATGTCAAAATCTTGTATATATTCTTAAAGACATATTGAGGCATTTTTATATGATACTGGGTTAAACATCATTGAGGTCTTAATCTTACAAAGGCATAATGAGACGGCAAAGAGTTATCCAAGACTCCGCATTAACAATGATTAAAAACTGTGAAATTGTATTTAATAGTTTATAGTCTAAATTTTAACTATAAGATCAGGAACAATAATTCTTTTTGATTATTTTTTCCAATTTAACATCACTATTCTTCAAGGACCAGAGAAGCATAACTGTAATGATTTTCCTCTCTATTTCTGAGAATATTGTCATGCTGCTTTAACAGAATGTCCTAAATGAACATAACTCTTTCTGTCACAGACTTTAAACACTGCCCAAACTTTTTACCCCAAGCTGACCTGCAAGATCAACTGTAAGCTTTTATTCCTCTAAAAGGCTTTATGATATCAAGAACAGCACTAATAATAATATGTTGGGTTTGTTTTACCCTAAGCATTTTTGGCCATTTACGGGGTCCTTCAAGTTCAGTCATTAATACTGGAGCTTGATCATAGCATGGCTATCAAAATGTAACTTTACTGGGAAAATAGCAGGCTTTCGTTCCAAACCTGTGCCCCATACCTTAGTTTCGCATATTCACTGAGATTTGATGTAAAAATTAGGATATATACATAAAAGCTTCAATTTTGCCTTTATTCTTGAAAGTTACGCAAAAAGTGCATGGCCCAGAAGACTAAGTGCCAGCTGTAATATAAAGAAGGATACTACGGAAACTGAGAACTGGTTATGGCAGATACCCTGTCAAAGGAATGATTTATAATCTGGAAATACAAGCAGTAAGAGAGGCCCACCAGCTAGACCTGTATCATCTGAAGCAATCAAATCCTGCAAATATAAAGCAATTTAGTATTACCATTTCCAAGTGCTCCCCACAATAAGGACTCTTGTATGCCAAAGTTTAATATTCAGAGCAGAAACCACAAACTCTAACAGCCGCTTCTGGTCAAGATAGCTAATAACAGTTCCCAGGCAATGGCACAGTTGTAATAGTATTGCACAAAGCAGCTGGGGATTTACTTGTATGTCAGCTTCTACATCTGAGAACGAGAAAACGATGGTGGGTCAGACATCCATTTGCTTTATATATTGATAAATTTCATCAGAATTTATGATGTGGGAATTATTGCACTGGCAAGAAATGTGATCTAACCTTCATCTTGCACAATGTAGTACCGTTATTATGTTTTTAAGAGAAATATACTGACTTGTTGAATCAGATTACTCCAAGTGCATTCCTAATGGATTTCAATATTCCCTTGGATAAACCAATGCTATTTGCTTTGTATTTATTACATTTTTTAAAAAATATGTACAAAAGATAAAACCTCTTCTGACACCATATATTCTTTCATTTTGCAAACTACAAACATACATTTGTTCATTAATTTTAATGTCTCAACTTTTCCCTGGGTAATAGCCACTGCATTTACTCAACTACCTATACTTCAACTACACACTTTAAATGTATAAAGAATTTTAAGTCTAAGTATTGACAACTGTATGCTTTTCTCCTTCCTTTCCTGGATTAGACAGCTTGTCCTTGCATATCTGTGAGGATCACATGGTATAATTATTAGTGCTAGGATATTCCCAAATGCCAGGGTATGCCACTGGAAATAAGTGATATATCTGGGATATTCTTTATTATGACATTTCTAATGTAACAGAACTCCAGGGAATTTTATCAAGAGATAAAACTTGGATCAGTCCTGAGGCTGCTTTATATCATGAGTCAAGAATGGGGAAAATAATAATAGTAACAAAGATTTATATAAAAAGAGAGAGAGGGATCTTGAGAGCTAGTCCCCCGAACAGCTCTGAAAAGACCTTGAAAAACCCATGGACTCCAGTCCCTGCCCTATAGTTAGATTATCCCCAAGAAGGGTAATTACTTTCAAACCCATCCATATCATGAACGTGCCCACTGCTAAGCCATCTTCTCCCAAGCTCTCATTTGCCAATAAAAAATACTGGCAAGTGGCCCAAAGGAGATTCATCTCTGCTGGTGCAGCATCCATCATATGCTGGAGCTCTTGAGAGCCCTGAAATACCTCCTGGGCAGGAAGCACTCTGAGCAAGTCGGGCCAGCTGGAAATGGATGCGCAAGAACAGAGCGCACTATGCCTGTCAGCTCACTTCAGCACCACGCTCATTCCTGTATAAGTCTCAAAAAAGGCAGGGATGCTCCATTAAAGTAAAGGGTGAAGCACTGGGCTGCAAAACTGGAAACAAAGCTTCAAAGAAGTAAAGCATCTGGTTTTGGGGCTGGAGCTTTATCCTCAGCTGTTACTCCATAATTCCTGTGCAGACAGTGAGGGAACAGTGAACAGTGAATGAACACTGAAGGTGAAGGGCAGCAAACATTCTCCCAGACAGGATGCTATCTCATAGAATTACCTTTCTCCTCCCTCACAGTACATCACTTGCACTCTGTCTTAATCAGTAGCTACTGAGTGGAAATGGTTCTTCTCCTACCCCATTTAGAGAGCTCCTCAGTCTTCTGGCTCTTCAGCTAGCAGATTGGTTTATATTCCTGCTTCATTTTATTGTCCTTCCCTCCTGCTGTGGTGATCAGACAAGACAGAATAGGTTAGTATATCAATAGAAATGCAAACCACTGTGCATAGTACATAAATATTGATGTTAGGAATGGGGACACTGAATTAATACCTCCACACACTATTAGTTCCAGGGTACTGGGTCATGTCCAGGCAGTTCTATAAAAAATATATGAAGAAGAAACAAGACATTCAGACAAAGATCCTGTTCCTTACTGTTATTTATCCTTGAGCACAATTAAAATAAGAAGACAAAAACTAGACAATCCACCCACACTTACTCGTGCACAGTGCTGTAAAGTGCTTTTTAGTTGGAAATCCCCCTCTTTGTAAAGAGCGTTATATTTTGTATGGTCTATTCGAGCCAAAGTTGTTTTAGCATTGACATTGTGTTATTCTTTAAGTGCCAGACAATATAAAACATTGTAATGTGAGAGCATTCATTAGAATGTTTCTAAAAAAATCTCCTTTTGAGATCAGAAGACTGCAGCCCTCCTTGTTATTCTCCAGTCCCACTGCATTCACTCAGCTGATAGTGCCAGGGCTGATTTGGTGATTCATGATCTTCACATGGAGGAATTTTATGAGATGTAATGCTCATCAGAGTGCAGAACTGAAACAGAAATCAGATCACAGAGATGCTTGCCTTGCTTGTTTTTTTGAAAAAAAAAAAAAAAAAACCAAAAACCTTCAATAATGAAGATTCAACAATCTCCCCAAGCAGCCTGATTTATTGCTACTGTAGTTTTCCTGATGAATATAGCTATGTAGGACATAGAGATACACATTAAGTCCATTATTTCTGGAACAATCCAACATAGTCATGGAGAACATATGCTCCTTATACAGCTGAATTCCTTTTGCTGTACAGATTGTACTTGATAGCAAGCAGGTATGCAAAAGGTAAGAGTGAGTTAGTGTCACTTCTTATTGAGATTGCTGACTTGCCCAGAAATTATTGCTGTTTTGAAACAGGTGTTTGGAAGAAACAGTTTTTCACTGTAATGTTTAGGAAAGACATATACCAGCAATTTCTTCTGGAAAGACTCATACTACATGGCCACTCTATAGTCATTGCAGAACAACCATCCTAACGCCAGCTCTGGCTCTGTACAGAACAACCTTTTTTCCTAACTCCTAAAAAGAGCATATAAGAGATACGTGTGAGCACCCCTGGCTGAGGGTTTCTATTGAACAGACATGCTATGCTAATGGATGAGACGAACGTATTCAGTCAGTGCTTTACCGTTATTAAGTGGCAAAGCCATTATTACAGAGGCAGAAGCTGTGAATGAGGTGGGAGATGCTTGTATGTACAACATTCCCTGGGCACAGGTGGCAGTGCTTCAGAATAAATGTATGGTGTCTCCTGAGATGGTCATCACTATTTTACTCACCTATTTGTTTATCGTCCTTTGATGTTCATTGGAAAGCAGCATTATTTAATGATGCAGAAGCAATTGTAACACACTGAACTCTCCTAGTGTTTGGTTGGGTAATTTCTTGCTTGCTTCACCCACACGGCCTCCTCATCTTTGCACCTGAAATACACATACATAGCAAATATCACCATCCAGTACTAAGCAGTCCTATTTTGGTAAGCTTTTCCCTGGAGGGAAAAGCTCTGTGTTATGAAGCCCACTTACCTAAATCATGGCTAGTATTAAATACTGTACAAGGAAAAGATTTCAGCCCAAAATGAAGGGAAAAAAAATAATGGTAGATTTTGAGCATGCAGCCACATGAGCGCATGTGTCTGTGTTTTACAGAGGCAAGGTTGAGGTATTAGCTAAAAGCATTCATTTCAAAGCAGTGTAGTGAAGACTGAAGAAGCACTATTTTAAAACAAATCAGTCAGCATTTTATTGGTGTCGGCCCAGCTTTGTACTAAACACTCAGATTAATGTTAAATCACAGCTCAGGAATTATTCATGAGATCTCGTACAATGTAATTGCTGATTTTGGCATCAATAGTCTGTATCCCTTTATTTCCTAGGTTAGCTTCCCTTCCTGAACTACTGTATATCATGCCAGAGACAATGATATTTAGGAAAGAAGGACCCACCTATTTTACATAAAACAACGTCTGAGGAATGTACCCTTATTGCTGAGATGCCAGTCTGTGCTGACACATTCCTGTGAGAGGCAGAGCCTGCTGGGAGAGCAGAGAGCATAGCACTAAACGTCTCCTTTCAAACTGTTGACTGAATGGTTACTTTTATTCCAAACCTTTATAAAAACTAATGAAATTACCCTTCACCTATCTTTGAGGATTAGCATTAATGCTCAGAACAAACTGCGTGACTACTAATCTCTTAATGTCCCTAAAGATATGTACAAAATGAAATTTATAAATAATAAATGAGACCCAACTTTTTCTAGAAATACTAAGTCATCCTGCTCTTTCCCTCTCTGAGAGTTGTGTGCTCTTGTGTGAGGTTGGGCTGATACAGAGAGTTGGAGAAATGTGCCTTTGAGCATGGAAGTCAATGAGATCCATGCTTTGGGGGTCCACCTTTTTTTTCCTCTAAAAATACTGCCTTTTCTTTCTACAGCAGCATGTTTAGAGCTAAATATCTTCAACCTGTCCCCCCCTCTCATTCCTTCATGCTCCAAATACGTGTATCACATGGGTGAGCAATGACAGCAGGAATCCCTGAAGACACAGAGTATTTCATGCTCAGGTGGCTACGTGCTGTAGTTGCCAGAAAAGGAACGCTACCACGCATGCCATTTCCTTACATCCAAATTTTCATGCAAACAACCAAACTGAAAACCAGACGTAAATTCTCTGAGTTGATGAGAAGAAATTGTTAAAATTTATCAGAATTCGTTGCATATACTACAAGCAAAAGAGTTTCCCAAGTGAGAAACCCAACTGTTGTTCTGTTAGTTGGAATGCAAAACCAGTATTTTTCTAAATGATGATACTGGAAGGATTAGTCACTCTGATTTTCCAGTACCTTCAGTCCACCCAGTGCACTTCCACCCTTGTTTAGAGAGACTCACACTTGCATACTTGAGGATTTGGTATCTACTTTTAAAGATGTGCTTTTTACGCTGCAGAAAATTACAGATTTTGAATTTCCCAGGAGAGCTGGTCTCTGACCTCCATCCCTGGGGTGTTTGTTTGCTCAACAAGCACACCTGAAGTGTATTTATCGCACTTGCACATATTTTAGAGTATAGCAGACACAGAAAATATATAAATAACTATTTCTGAAAGACTGTGGCAGCATCATCTTGAACTGATTGTAATGATCCATTCTGAGACAGACCTGGATCTGCTGAAATTTGTGCACATTTTCAAGCCCCTGTCATTGCAGGCCTGACACAGTCTGCCCAAGGGTTCTTCCCAGGTCATTATTTGATTTACATTTTCTCTATTTCTAAGAAATCTTCACTCAAGGAAACGTTTCAGGCCAAAGATTTTGTCCTCTTCAAGGACTAACTCATGGAATACTAAGATTCAAGTCCAAAAAGATCCTTAGTTACCAAATTGCCTAAGATTCATGCACTTACTTTTTAATCACTGAGCCCTCACAGCAAAACGTGGAAATCGAAACTAGGCATTTAGGCTTCACGTCCAAAGCAAAAACAGAATGACATGCCTTGCAGAGGGAATGTACAAAAACTGTGAGCCAAGTGGCGAGCCTCCAGAGTTGGCAAAAGAGGCGTGAGTTTATCCTAAATCCTTCCCTGTGCCAAGGGGGAAGGACACTTTGCCATGACTCTCAAAGAAAGTGATCCATCGCCTTATTTTGGGGAGGCTGCTCTAAGTAGGTAAAAGTAGGGTATCATCATCATCTTGCTCCCTCTAAAATCATCAGCCCCCGCTACATTTGTATGGATCTGGCTTGATATTTAGGTCTACTGGGTCAATTTTCTCAGATGACAAATGTAGAGAAACACCTAACTATGGATCCCAGTTGAGCCTGGACATTAGCTCATGACTGGCAAAAAATCAGTATTCTGTGCATGTAGTAAAGCAGATTTTTTTTAACACCGGCAACTGGTATCGCATAGACACCCACAGGAGTTGACATTACTTGAAAGTTAGGCAACAGTGGTATGATGATACAAGATTGTTTCACTCCTCGGGAAAATTTGGTTCCTTTGATTCTGCAAATGTAACCGCAGGATGAGAAAATACTCGTGGTGCTGGTTCAGACTTAGGTTTCCAACAGAGCCTGTCCCAAAATCTCATTTGCTTTCGGCTGTATTTGGACACTTAGCTTAAGGCCTCAGAAGCCTAAAACCCTGTTGAGTAAGGTTTGTATGAACTGTTATAAGAAAATTGTATTTACTCATGATAGAAGAGCATACTTTGTGGATAACATTGTATGCTCATACAAAGTACGTATATCAGAAAGTCATGAAACGTTTTTAAAAAATACTTCCCAAGCGATCATTACTGCTTGAAATGCCAAATAGCGATTTTGTTAAAATAAAACAGACCTATTTCTGAAAGTCATAAGACTCCCATAGGCGTCAAGTGAAGCTTTAAGGACTCAGAACCCAGAAAAGCAACAGCACTTATTTTTATGCTCATAATTTTACAGTGGCCAAATGTACAGTTTTCTAACTTTACAAAAATGCATAAATTAATAATACAAAATAAAAATAGTATGATCCAAATTACCTCAAGGCTGAGAAACCATGTGCCTAATTTCAGCCCAATTTTCATGGCTGTGTTATCTGAGCCTGCATATTTATAATGGAATTACTGACAACCCTTTTTTCATAAGGAGACCCTCCTGCTTTAGGACCAATATAAATATAGTTGGATGAATTTGGTATGCAGGAAAACAAACATCAATAAAGATTTTGATACACAGAATAATATAGAAATGACAACATATTTTTGACTCTGTACAAAGACATGCATTCATCTGTAAATGATTACATTTCTATCTGTGGCAGAATGGTATTGTGGGGCATATGAATCTCACCTTCAAAAGATACTCTTTCGTTCTACAAAAAAAACCCGGCAAGCCCAGGAAACTTCAATCAATGTCTTATATTCGAAAACTATGACACTGTCAAACTGGTGTCATTAAAGCTAACTAACCATATTAAACGAATATTAAAATATAGGTTTCTTTGCATAACATAATGAGTAAAACTGCTTTTAAGTTTTTCCCTATGCTTTGAGGTGTAGGTGGCATTTTCATTCCAAAACTTTGAAGTCAGAACAAAATGTACAGGTAGAGGGTACTAGATCAAATAATAATCAACTTCAAAAAGCATTTTGGCTGTTAGATGTCCCAAGGCTAATTTCCTCTAGACATTTTAAATGTAAATGTCTAAACTCATTTAAAAATTGTAAATTGGTCTAGGTTCAATCAAAAACCATCCTGACACAGAACAGGGAGACTGGGCTAATTGTCATTTGTTTGTCAAATGAATTCCATTTGGAAAGCAATGAAACCTCCAAGCTAATTCTTTTAAGGTGAGCTGGTAGTTGTATTATCAGTTAAATGCAGTAAAATGGATAATCACATGATGATAATGAAAACTGAACCTATGTTAGCACTCAGTCTTAGTCTGCCACAGGGCATATAGTGATGGAACTTAAGTACTGTAATGTTCCATTGGGCACAATGGCACCAAGTCTGCTCTTTAGCCTTACAGACACTTTCTTTGCATTTTAAAAAACTTTATCAAAGCACCGTGGCAATGTAGAAAATGTCAAAGTGAAATGCACTGTAGGCAAATTGAGATTTCATTAAGTTTAAATTTATTGCTTTTGACTGATGTATTACCATGCTTGTTAAGAACCAGTAATTTGGAATATCTGCCTGCCTGGTAAAATAGCTTTGTTTCCTTGCATAATACTTTATATGGACTTTGAAAGACCACAGTAATTCAAAAAAAGTGTGGGTTATTTTATTTTTCTAAAGAACAACTTCAAATATTTTAAGGTCCCTGACCTAGTGGATCAATAGACTTATGCATGGGTCCCAAGTGTGTTGTTGGTGCACTCAGTAGAAAATTACAGCACTGATATGTTATTTTTTTGCCTTGGTATAACATTGCACTCACTGACAACAGAACCTTGCAAAGCACTTAACAATTCTACTTGTTCTGCCGCTCTCTGAACATTTATATTGGAAATAAATGAAAGTGTGAGAGATAAGGAATCCAACAAACTGGTGGGAGGCTGTGTGCAGATGCATACTTTTTTATGTAACTATATATACATACACACATAAATTGTGTGTATACATGAGTTTGTGCATGGGTATATAAATAGACAAAGCAGAGATACAGCCGTATCTGTATCACAGCAGAACACATACAGGTATTCTCTGCGTTGCACAGTATATATGTTGTTTAGTTTGCACACCTCAGCTATGGCAAAAGCTACATTTGAGATGTTGACATAAAATCTCTTAATGTACTCTGGTGCTTTTCTCACCTTCAGGAAAGGATTGAATCAATAGTGTAGGACTAGCACAATTTCTGACTGATGAGGAAGGTTAGGCCTTCAGGAACAGATTACTGCCCTTGGAGAGAGACCTGGATTGAATTTACTATATTCCAGATATATTTATTTACACTAGGTGCCAGTGTTTTATGGCAGAAGTGACAAAGTTTGTGAAACCCAGGAATGCATTATCATGTTATCTAGTATCTTAGATGGACAGTCAATATGAACAGACTGTAGACACACCTGTCCCAGTATCCAGTTCACCAAGTAATGAAATGGAAACAATAAGTCTTTGAACAAACAACAGACATTTGAGTCTTTGGGTTGAAACAAGAGGATTGTAGAATTCAAATGGGTTTCCTCTGGTGCTGCCAAGGCAGCCATATCTGTATTGGTGCCAACACCGAGAGTCACACAACAAAGCTCAACTTGTGTCTGCCCATGTGCTTTCATCCCACAGAGTATGGATATACGTACTTCTTCTTGGGGTGGGGGCAGGGGGTGAGGGAAAGAAGAGAGTTTTAAATTATACCTATTTTACCTACACTTTCAATGAAACTTCCAGTTGAAAACCAAGGAGAAAGTGATGTGTGGGATTCTATGAATTTAAACTGCATTTTGTTTTTACCATTTAAAGTTAACATTCTGAAGATTAGGGCAGTCTGTGTGAATTAATTGAATTAAGACACAATCATTTGTCACCAGAAAAAGTTATTTCTCTCCTCATAGGGAAACAACCTGCTTCCCTCCACCCCAGTATTCAGATTCTCTCAAACACTGACTGCGGATTTTCCAAAGCAGGACATGGCTGCATCTGCAGAACCGTAGACCAAATTCACCTAAGAGATCTTCAGCAGGGGCACTCACCCTGCTTTCCAGTGGAACGTCCAAAAGCTCCCTTCTTGTGCTCCTCAAGGGGGCAGTTTGCCAAGGGGGTCATACAAGAGGGTCTTCTGTCACCAGCGGTGTCCAGCCTGAGCAGGGGGCTCCCAGACCCAGAAGAGATCCACGTGTACCACGAAGTCCTGAGAGAAAAGCAATCCCACCAAAGGTGAGTGCAAATCTCCAACCCTACTTAAAAATAAAGGCTTTCTAGTTTTGTTTTTGCACATTGTACAAAGGCTACACCAACTCTCAGTAAGAAGGGTGCAGAGTCAAATTAGGAGCTAAGGTAAAGCTTTTTATTTGATAAAACATCTGGGTTTTTTGTTTGCTTTAAGACACATATGTGCAGCTCCCTTTGAAATCCAGAAGAGCTATACAAGTCTACACTCGAGGGCAGAATTTGGCCCAATGTGATAACACAGGAGCTTGTAATCTGAAAAAGGAGTGTATTTATTACATTTTAAAGAATTCGTGGATTAACTCAAATTAGCCAGGAAGGACTAATGCCTCTGAATAATTCTCCCTCTCACACTTCAGAACACTGTAAGAATTACAACTAAACCCCACCTTTCTGCTTTCTTTTAAGGCATTGGACAAAATTTGCATTTTGGAGTAAGCCACTAGCTGGAGCTAAAGACCTGTAGAGCAAATTCAAAGAAAAAAAGAAAGGAAGGGGGGAAATCCACAAGCCTGAGGAGAAATCCAGACTTTTTAAGGCAGGCCTGGAACAGGTTTTTGATTGAGTTGTGGATACTGGCTGTCATCTGTTAGAAGGACAGAAAGACCAGCCTATAAAATGAAATGTATGCTTGAGTTGATGGCTAGCTGAACTAAACTGGAGCAAAGTCTGATATTTACCAGCAAAATGAATCAAAACAAATATATTGAAATGAACTTTTTAAAAGCACCCAAAGAAGCAGTGAAACAATGAAAGAAAGGAAAAGCTGAGATACTAAAGAAGTAATTAAAGGCAGAAATTAATTGTTAGGCAGTGTTTGGAATTGAAAGGGAATTACCTAGAAATACAGAAAACACCTAACAAACCCTCTGACCCATTTACTTTTAATTACCGATATTGCAAAGGTTCTTCAATATGCAGTTGTTTAAACATCATCTGGGAAGATGCCTTCATGTAAGCAGAAGAAAAGATCTCTTTCTGTAGATAAAGATCAATTTATCTATGGCAATCAGATACAATATATCAGTGGGAACTGAGCACTCCCTGGTTTTGAAGGGTCAAAGTAAAACAGAGAACCACAAAGAAATTCTGCACATTCTCCTAGTTCAGTGGCACATACACAGGATTTGATCTTCCCATGCAACACGTGGCACTGAGATGACTTCGGCGAAAATGACAATCACTCTGAATCATACAGCTGCAAGCAAAATGTATTGCAATCTTTCAAAACCTTTCAAAGCATCACCAAATAAATGCCTAACGTGACAAACAGGATGAAAAGGGCCCGTTTTCCCTGTAGGCTTCCACAGAGGAAAAACAGGAGTAAAATGCTACTAGGGAGTCTGTAAACATTTCTTAAGCTTCTATTTGTGCCTGTTGTACACTCAGTTGCAGCAGATACTGAGCATCTGTTGAGTAGCAGTACTGAGTATACTGAGCAGGCGGGCAGGGCATTACATCTGGGGTAAGCATGTATATGCATAAGTTGAATGTTTCCACAAGGGTTATACATGTCATGCTAATAACATGCTGCCCTTGCCATGATTCAACAAAACACTAAAATATGAATGCAGATTTAAACACTTGCTTCAAAGCTTTCCTGGAGCTGGCTGATAACTGCTTGTTAGTCTCAAGCCAGTTACTGAATGTATGGCTTAGTTGGTGTGTGGAGGCATTTGTTTTCCACAGTAAATTTAGTTTCCAGGGGGTCACATATGTGTCACAGACATGGCCACATTAATTTCCCCACCGTGATGATTTTCCTAATTGAAATAAATCCTGTTCTTTGACCAGCTGGTATTTACTGGATTCCTAGACCCAGTTTGCATAGGCAGCATCCATGTCAGCAGCAAATGCAGTACCCAGCTTTCGGCAGGTGCTAGTAAGACATTCTGCTCTTTGAGCAGTGGCAGCACGTTGTTTTGAACCAGCCAAGTATGACTAGATATTGTCATCCATCTGCTTTAAGGGATCAGTTTTGTTGCTGTCCCACCATAGAACTGACCTCAACAGTTTTTCTGTGTGTGTGATCCAGGCAGAGATAACTCTCAGCTTTCCTGGGGATATATTTTATATGACATTCTTGTAAGGTTATGCTGTTCCGAAATTCTTAGAAGTAGATGTTTTTTCCTTTTCTCCAAGGATAACAAAAAAAATCCCCAAAGCTGCAAAAGCACACCTTGAAATTAATGGTCTTGGTGAGTTTTACCTACACAATATCTATTTATTTCAGACACTGCATTCATAATATCTAATTATATTGAATGTGACATATTCTTTTAATAATTTTAATATGCAATTTAATCATTTTTTAATATACACTCTTTCTTGATTCATAGCACTAACTCCATTAAGCACAGATAGCTACTATACCTTGAACTGGACCTTTTGTTTCACTCTTTAAGTTTAAACAGAGATGCTTTCACATGTGAACATGACTCTTTCTTTCCTGACTCAGGATAGGAATTTTTTTTTAAAAGCAATTTTCACCCAACTACTTTCCCAAACCAATAGCCTGCAGACATTGTAAACAACTACATTTTCTCAACAATACCACAATTCTGATCATTTATCCTTTTCTTTGAACTGTACAAAAAAACTTTGAGTCAACACCACCTTTAGAAGTCTTTTACAGCACTATGCCAACTGTATTTACATGCTCCAACTTAGGATCCAGAGAGAAATTGCATTGTTTCACTGCTCTAGGCAGCATTGCAAATGAAGGTTTTATATTGATATACTTAATGATTCAGAAAAGTTTCCTTCTGGGTCACTTTGTGGTGTCTGTCATTAAGTTCTGAAAATCAAGACAGAGTAAGACATAAGAAACATAAAGAACTCTGTATGTACTTATGTATGTTCTACTTGGATGCATGTTTGAAAAATTCAGCCAGGAAAAAGTACAATATTCCTGAAGTAGTGACTGTCTTTATTCTATTGCACACACACTTTAAAAAGTCCTGTATCAGCCTGAATTTAGAATGGAGCAGGGCAGACTCAGGCTTACTTGAGGCCAAAATGTTCTCTAGTAATAAGATCTAAAGAGCTGAGCTGCAGGCTGAGAAATTTATAGAGCAGGTAAGCTGAGAGGAAGGAGCCTTGCCTGCAAGACCAAGGAAAACATACAGGACTCCCATTTCCCTATGCCACCCTATGCACCTTTGCGTGAATTCAGAGTCCATGGGCAGTTGTGGTATACCTGATCCTAACTCTCTTGTGGATTATCCTATATAATTTCCTAGAAAGGAGAGGCACAATTCTTCTAAGCTCTCCCCTTGTGAATCTTGTCACACCGATATCATGGCCTCGCGACTCTTTGGAGTATGGATGGGAGATGACACAACAGAAGAGACTTGTGCTGCACAGAAAAGCAGCATATCATGCAAGAAAAGCAGATGAGGAGCAAACTTGTAAGCATGATGTTTGTTTTGGAGTGGAGAAGCAGCAGAGGATTCAAAGACACTAGGCACAGCATGTAAATGAACACTGAGAGCTGGCGGGCCAGGGAGTGCCTCTCGGTAATACAGTATCGTGTGTATCCGTAAGAAATCGCACCTATCATACAAAGACATTTGAGTCATTTACATAGCCTCATCAGCAGTGCGAAATGGCTCCTTGTGGAGTCAGACATTTCGAAACAGATAAAGCCCGTAAAGAATGCTTCTTTTCTCCCTAAGAGATTAATGTAGATGTGAACACATTAGCGCTGTTTAAGGGAGAGTATTCTCTTTGACAGATAACTGGGATTGGGAATATTAGATTACCAAATAATGGACCTTTTAAATTCTGCCATCATTACTTATCAGGTACATTAGTTTAAAACCTGCAATTTTGACCTTAGCATTATTGAGCTTTTGAAAGATTAAATTACGGAGCTTTTGTTTGTGAATGGCTCTGTGAAATTTCCTGAAAAGGATAGTCCTCGTCCTTCATTGTGTAACTGTGAATGTCAAATAACATACTTTATTGATATTTACAGACATACAAATGATAGGGCTAATGCACCTTAATGTCGGTCTCCCTAAGTGAAAAGGCAGAGCATTGTTAGATAATATGGTGCACTGTATCTCTTTTGTAAACCCGTTTGGAAAAGTTAGTCTTTATCCCCCTCCTTCCCTTCCTGAAAACCTTATTCTCACAAGTAGCTTCTCATAAGCAGGCTTGCAGTACAGGCTTCCTTCTAAGGGTTGCTTTCCTTTACTAATTTGGTAGATCAAAAAATACATAACTTCAAGTTAGGGAGACAGCTTGCATGTATAGGTTGGCAAGAGAGCCATCCATGTCCAGTACATTAAAAAATTAGCTATTTATAAGCACATCCACAATTGCATTAGATAGGGAGAATAAAGCCCCACATTCATTAGGTGATCAATCTCAGTCAAGGGTTTAGGAACAAAATACCCTGCTGTGCTGTTAAGTCTCCCAGCTGCCTGCTAAGCATTTTTCTCCATCTAACAGCCATCGCAGGGTACTTGACCACTCTGATGATACAGGTACCATCTGAATCCTGGACATGGCAATCCGTGATCTTCTTCCTCTTCCTCATACTGAATTGTGAGATTGAGTCTTCAAGGCGGGATTTTCAAAGCTGAATAAGGAAGTTAATCTCACAAATCCCTTAGAAATATGATGTAAATAGGGCATTTTCCTTATACCAATACCTTTGAAAACTCCCACTGAGTTTCTCAAAGTTGTTTGGTGAGAGCAAGACTTTTTATTTTTTCAAACTTTTCCAACTTTAAGAATTCAATAGAGTAGTGAGCCAACAAATATGAAGAGTGATAAGCTACAGCCATGAAATGCAAAAGGAACATGTTTGTGAGAATATATGTTTCTTTAATGAGGTAGGTACAAATTATGCTCATAAAACAAAATCAGAGAAAAAGAAAAGATATACTGTAAATATCCCTGACTCTCCATTAGACCCCAAATGTAGGTACCGCCTATGCCCAAACAACTGAAAACACTTGGAAACAGTTTAAAATATATTTTGCTTTGGTTGTTCAGTTTTTCTGTTTTTGGTTTTTTTTTTTTTTTTTTTAAATTACCATGTTTTTTCTTGCCTCTGAGATAAAACCTGTTATATTTGGGAGCCAGACTTCAAATAGATGAATGTTCTGTATATGTTAAAAGAAAGAAAATTATTTCAAAAACAAAGTCTCTTCTTCTGAATGATGCTTTCTTCCCTCTTCCCCCACAAATGAAGTTTACTTTCAATTCAGATGCATAAAACTGGACATCGATTTAACATATCAATTCAGCTAACAGTGAGGAGCATACTCTAGCTACAATATTCATGAATTGCTTATCAGGCCAAGCTTAAAAGGCTTCCAAACTCTTGTATGTTCTTAGGTGTCTGACACAGAGAGAAGCTTCATTGTTACATTTGGATACTTCTAAGACTTGCAAAGTGTCACACAATCATCAAAAAAAGCAAGTGGGTTACTCATAAAAAATGAGCTTCATTCTCTCCTTAAAATGGTATTACTCTTGTTAGCACTCATTGAGAGAAGGAAAGATCAAAATAATATACTTGCACTTATTTTTAATTTAAAGAAATTATGTTGAATTTCACCTAAATTGCTCCAAGTATAATTTGAGTCACATAAAAAAGACATTCTTTTCTACAGATTTAAACCCCATTAGCTATTAATTGGGCTTCTAAATCATTGACTGTACATCACTCTGTAGTGGTACATTTTAAAAGATATTAAGCACGTGCAAACAAAGGAAAAAATAATCAAGCCAAAATGAGTATACGGATTTACCAGCCCCAAATTAACAAAGCTATTCATAAGAAGAACACCAGATTATGAGGTTGGAGACAGGAGTGCATCATATTTCTGTATGGCATAAGGGTTATGGGTGCTTTAACAGATTTGTACAAAATGAAATGAGTCAATATGGCTCGTTCCAGCCAAGGCTAACATCTACTTTTGTATTTGGGGAGCAATGTGACTCGGAGACCCACAAATGTTTTTTCTTGCCTTTACAAGCTCTTTTCATTACGCTAAAAGCTCATTACCATTTTAATTTCTACACCATGATTCTCATTAATTGCTACTAAAAAAAAGACTTAAGGTTTGAGCTGTGTGTATTGCTACAGAGCTTGCATGAGCATCAAGATGGGTTCTTTCCACAGTGTACGGGAAAGTACTCAATGGCTCAGCTGATTAGTATACTGGACTATACAGAACCCCAAGATAAGGGTGATAAAACTACTTCCTCTCTGAGCAGTTGTTCATGAGGGTTTTTGCACCTTCCTCTAAAGACACGGTTAGAAATGGATCCTAAGATCCATCACAAGATCGTGAGATCGGTCAGCTGAAACCATTTTCCTCTGGTATCCTCCTTAGAGGGATAAGGTCTCAGTCCCACTGGTGGTGAATGTCTTCAACTTACAACCAAGCAGAACTGTTTGAAATGAAACCTTTTCTGTTCAAGATGAATGGGAAAATATGCAAACTCTTCAATATGGTCTTATTCAAATTTACAGAAACCTGTTTAAAGAGCACATGCTAGTAAGCATCCTACTCCTACCATCCCACAACAGTTTTTTAAGCATTTCAAGCAATAATCTGTTGGCATGTACAACGCCACAAACACCCAGTACCATTTACACAGGATAAAAGACAAGATCGTCTCCTACCCAATAGAATTTTACAATACTCCAGTGAAAACAATGTGAAAGTAAGGAAAGCCAGCTTTTCATTGCTGTCCCTCCTTCGACCCCCTCCTCTTCCACTCCTACAAATCTTCACATACAGAACTGATCAAGCGAAGTCTTTAACCTCAGGTCAGCTGCACACTGGCCTTGCAATGCCCAGAAGTAAAAGCCTTTGGCTACAGACAGAATGCGTTGTGTTGCATGGTGGGCACCTCATATGAACAATATTGATACTATAGTTACGCGTAAGGCAGTAGCAATGTTATTTATGTCTATTAATAAAGAATCTTTCAGATAATGAATGACAAATGTGCTTTAGTTTAGGACACAGAATAGAAAGATTACATACTAATAGCAACAGCCAGGAAAGAAACATGACAGGCAGGGACAAAGAAGAGTAAACAAGAGAGACAGAATTGAAAATGGCAAAGATGCAAGCAAATATTTGTGCAGGCTGGCTAACGTCAACCTACCTCTGCAGTGCCTGGGGCGTGTGGCCCCTTAAGAAGGGCCCTAAGCCCCATCCTGTCTGTCTCTCAAGGGGAACAGGCTTAGCCAGCTAGAAAATGGCATAGCACTTTGGGGAAGAGGAGATATTTCTCAGAAACACGATTTAGAGTGGAATCCTCAAAGAGACACTTGAGGCACTTGAGATTGTTAAACACAAAAACTTAAAAGCATAGCTGCTAGGGTGCTGCACTGGACAGAAGCCTCTGCAGTGAATTTTGAGGGAGCAGAAATGTTGACACACTTTCCCTGAAGCGTTTGTATTTTGTTAGATGTAGAACTAAAATCCAGCTAAACAGAAATATTCCACTTGAAAAAATAAAGTTCATATAAGTTCAGGCCTCAAATGCCTGTGTTTAAAGCTCAGGTAAATGTGAAGGCAAAAATAGAGCAAACATTATTGGAAGACAAGATGCAAATTACAGAGTCTAATCTCTCTGCAGTGATCAGCACACTCACTTTATCTGGCTTCCATCTGTCATCTGAGCTTCAAGTTTACAAGCAATGTACTGTGTGTCCTGAAATCTACATCACCGATGAGGCATTCAGTTTTCTGTAGTGGAGAGTCTCCTCCACGGAGATAGCCAGTCTTTTTATTTGGGGAAAAAGGTAAGGGAATTTATTCACAAACATATGGAAAACTGAAAGCTTTTCTGTCTGTCTTTGCTTTTCAAAAAATATCGCATTTGCAAACTTTTCTCCTAGAATGGTCTGGGAATACAATTTCCAAGTTCAGAAAAAATGTTTTCGACTAAACAGAGTTTGTTTCAGATTATGGTGGAAAAAGTGCTGTGAATGGAGCTAAATGGAATTAAAAAGACCATTAGATTGACAGTCCCTTCCGACTAATTTTCCTGTAACTTTTTTTCCTGGTAGCTCATAAAACTCACTTTTAAAGAGTCTATTGTATTGTTAAATAAAAAAATTAAAAGCATAGCTGCTAGGCTGCTGTGCTGGACAGAAGTCACTGCGGTGAATTTTGAGGGAGCAGAAATGTTGACATTTCTGAGTACTGAGCACTGTTCATGTCATGAATTTCAAAGGGTTTTCCTCATTTTAGATGGGATTTAATTTCAACACAAAAACTGTTCTATGCTTGCAAAAAGTGCAAGGAGTAGCAAATCTGGAACCAGTCAGTACATGACATGAGACACAAAGACATAAACCCGTGCTGCCTACACTGTGGATATCAGGCATTTCTACCTAACTTCACCCTCCGGGTCATCCCATAGACGGGGGAAAGGCAGAGGTGTTTAAAATCAAACCTATCTAACCCCTAAAATCAACTCTGCATGGAATCCATGTTGGCTTTGTGATTGTCAGGTAACAATGGCCACAGCTGACTTGGGTATTAGCTCTAACATAAAAAAAGCTGAATTTATACATCTGTAAAATGTGCAAACTTTTTTATTTATGCATATATACTTTTGCAAAAAGAAAATATCACTTCTGAAACACAGTCCCTCTGTGAGCAGGCCCCTGATGACAAATCTGAACCCCCTCTAAATAAATCTGCTGCTGATCTTTGTCCCCTTATTAAACTGCTCTAAAAAAAAAAAAAGGTAAAAAACCAAAGTGCCAAAAACTTGAATAAAACAGATTAAAACTCATAAGCCCTATGTGCAACAGGTGTTAAATCTAGCTGCAATGTGCATTACGTTACCACCTGTGCTCATCTTATTCTGGCCAAAACAATATCCTCTGCAGGTGTGCAGGAGAAGTAGGAATGTAACAGTGCTTTAGAGTAAGGGGAGAAAGTGGCAGCTTTGGCTGAGGCTTTCACATCAAGTCTGCAGTCAAAGAACACTTAGCTGCATGCCAGAGGATGACCAGGTCTGTATGCAGAAATATCTGGGAACCACATGCAGGCGTGAACACTGAGAAATACCTTTTGCTAGCTAGACTTCTCTGTGTACTGCTGCCGATCCATCTGGAAATGATGGCACATGCCAGTTGCAATATTTCCTGGGATTAATAAAAGGATCAATTAGACAAACAGAGTCTTTCATATTTATCATATTCACCATATTTATGAGCTGATTCTGACATTTCTTTTTCTTTTCACTTTTTCCTTTCTGCTTCAGCCGTAGCTGAAGAATGCTGATGAGATACTAATTACAGTAATTCAACCCTTAGCTGCTTCCAGTGGGTAAAGTTCAAACCCAAATGAGAGGGTTTTAAATAGAGAAGTAATAAATTTCACTGGTGATCCTGGTTTCTCAGCTTCTGTGGAGCACCGGGTCCATCATCAGGAAAGTGCTCCTTGCTCCATGAGTACATGATATTCCTTCTTCATCAGTCCAATATTCATTAAAACTATGAGTGAGAGCCTGGAAGACTTTTCTTAAACCTGCTGCATTATTTCCTGTATAGCGAATGTGCCATTGATATGCCTCTCGTTCAGCTGAGATAGATTCTTAGCAATAGTTCTCCACAGTGACCTGCATCACTTCTCCACAGCTATTTGGAAGGTAGGGCATCCAAGTCAGGGGGAAAGATATACTTTGAGTATTTGCAAGACTTTGTTATTCAAAACACAGTTTGAAAGTGGCTGTAGGAATTTAATTAGAAACTTCCATTAGGAGATTAGATGACTAGAACAAAGAAAACCAGTGAAAAGGCTTCTTATTAAAACCAGTAGCACTGCAGAATATTGATAATATAACAAAGGAATGAGTGGATATGCATAGCAAATTATTAAAGGTTACAGATAAATGTCCAAAAGTTGCTTAGTTTCTGGTTATCCCAGTATATACAGAAGCCGCTGAGACAAGATGACACACAGTCTCTGCCCCTGCAGAATACAGTGGCTGAGGACAGCCAGAGGTATTAGAGTGCAAAGCTCAGCAGTGCTGTGCATTAGTTGTTTACATCTTTTCAGCCCTAGTGCATAAATGAAGCATGAACAAACCCATACAAGTCCACAGGTTGCAGCATGGATTCTAGCCACAAAAATTAGTAAATGTAAACTCCTCTGATAAATAATCATGCCTGGCAAAAGGGGAGTTTATGCCTTGAAAAGGACTGGAGCAAGAAGAGTCTCAGGGTTCTGTGACACTGCAGAATCCCTAAATACCCCCACTGGGCAATGTCTCAGGTGAACCTAAGGCCTAGGAAATTCTGCCCAGAAAACTGTCTTGATGGAGTCAGCAACTTTCACAGGGAATCAAAAAATCAATAAATGATTTAAGATCAAACTTGGACACAATTTGAGTAAGTTCACCTTCCTGGAACTCAGATGAGTTGTTGCCACTTGTGGTCAGATCTCAGCATCTCCTTACTCAAAACAGTCCTACTGTTTCGATCCAAGACTGGTCCATATTCACAGCAGCCATCAAACCCCAACTTCTTGTGGTTCTGCCCCTTACAAAAATCTGATCAGTGCCTAGTTTTATAGTTTATACAGCTAGAAGCCCAGTCTTATTTAAATTGTTCTTTCTGATACAGCCTTGCCCACTCTTGAATCTAAACTTCAATTTTTCAAGACTTGGCCAAGAGCAGTCAATGGGTTTGTAGTATGTATGGGACAAATAACTGAGGCACAAAGAATCCCTCTTTTCAAAACAAAAGTGCTAGATTTTCCCAACCATCAAGTGTAAGAGTGTTGGTTACGTCTACACAACATTGCAATATTGAGCTAGCTCAGGGCTAATTAGCCAGCAAAGTGTTGATGTAGGTATGTTGCTGTTAATATCCGAGTTAGGTCATGCAGAGTTTGATCAGATATCTTTGCACGATATTTCAGAAAATACAGAATGATGAATTGCAATTTAAAAAAATGCCTTGCTTACCAGGGATATAGATTCCATTTCTATGAATACAGACGAATATGCACTCTATTATTGCTTGAGAAAGACCTCTTAAGTCACCAAGACAAAACCAGTACATGAGTAGGCATGCACTGCCTACCTCAGCCCTTAGCCTTCTCACAACCAAAGATCCTCCCATCTTTTTCACATTCCAGTGGAGTCCAATAAGCCAGCACAAACTGCCTTGTGTCTCCTTGCACTGCTATAACAGGCTGGGGCAGCTGAATAGTCTCACTTTTCAATTCCAGACCCTTCTTAATGAGACTAATGTGACTTCAAACAAAGAGCCAGCTTTGCTGGAGGTTAATAGGTCTACAGTTACCTCAGTATTAGATATACTGTAAACCAGGTAATACCTACCGTCCTGCCAATGTGGAAGCCAAAGTAGTACAGCTGGCAACTGGTAATGGCAACAATTTGACAACTTTTGTCTACAGAAAAGCTAGTAAACCAATAAATGAGCACACAAAGATTTACAGAGACAAGTTTCCTCTTTGTTAATACAAGACAGCATTTTAATGGTTACCAGTTACTAAAAGGTTAATAAATTTGAATATTTCCAAGAAAAAGTAAGGGTATTACAAGATGAATAGATAGCTAGATGGATGACTGCGAAGTACTAGAAAATTGCTGATTGCTTTGCTAAAGGGCAGAGGCAAATTACAATCATTGTCTTTTGTTCTTGTGAACCCAAGGCATTTTTTTTTTTTGTAGTCAAGTTATTTTAAAATGAACCATAGAAGAAACTATGATGTCCCAGGAAAAAGTGAATATAACCCAGGACATTTAAATGGGTCATGAAGCCATCCTGAAGCAATACTGAAACACTCCAATATATTTGCCCATTTCACAGGCTTCACAGAGTCTGGAAAAGGCTAGAAAGCATGTGTCGTTTTAACAATACTACAGTATCTTAAGGACAATGTATGTTATGGCAACACAAGCTTCCTCCTTTTCATCACAAAAAGAAAACTGTACAATTACTGCAAGATAAAATCCCATCCAGTTCAGTAGTACAAAAATTAAAACTCCCATTCTTCTATACTCCTCGCTGATGAAACTAGATGGGGTTACCTGCTTAGAAAAGCAAGGTATTCCTTCAGGAGGAGAAGCATGTAATGGTGGCAGAACAGCTCCAAATAGACCTTGCTTGATACTTATAAGTTTCCATAATAATTTTTACTATCCTGCTAAAACAAACAAACCCCCTCAAATCCAAACATCACAACTCCTTCACCTTTTCAAAAGCCTGTGATGGTTCTTGAAAACTTCTTTTGATAATACTGTGACCATTCCTTTCAGAAACTCGGAAGAAGAAACAAACTTTTCCTCTGAAGAAAAATTAAACCACCTCCAGTCTGTGAGGCTGTTACACAGAAAGAGTTCAGTTGCCTTAGTTGGATTCCCATAGCTTTTATATATATATATATATATATATCTTATAGCTCCCTATAAGCTTCTCATCCTAGCAGCAATCTGGACTAGCATGCCTTTTTATTTTATTACATCTTTGTTTTGTCATGAAGAAGTACAATGATTTCATGCAAGAGTATAATAATTCCTGGGACCACCACCCCATTGTGGCCATGGTTGAGAGCTCCCTTGATTTAAAGCTCAGCAATGGAGGGCTTGCTTTCTCCTGTGGTCTCCTTAAACCCCTGCTCTGGCAGGAGCCTGGTGACACTGGGGAGAGCCAGGGTGGCAGACTGGGAAGGTTCTCCTGGCACCATTCCTGAAGATGACAATCAGGCTGAGAAGGAGCCTGGCAGCCTTGTCCAGAAACAAGGGGTCACCCTGGGGACGACTGGGATCTTTGGAAGTCAGCAGCTTTGGGGGCCTCTTGGCCCCTTTCTTCTTTAGGGAAGAGCTCCTTCAAATTCCACTCAAAATAATTCTAGTATTCCCCCAACCACACAATATCTGCTTTAAACTTATGTTTATATGGCAATATTTAAATTATAAGGCACTAGTCTTTCACCTTTAGGTTCCTGACTGGATTCAAACCCTCCTCCTATGGGAAATGATTTTGGTGGCCTAAGCTAAGTGTCGAGTAGACAAAAGTCCTTATCTCCAAACTCCAAACATAATTCAGCACAACATGGCATGATTGGAAGTCCCTGCCCAGGAAAAGACAAGGAATGAGCTTGTGTCAAAAGTAAATTACCTAAGTAATCAAATCAATACTGAATTCAAAGTGGAAATATCAAAATTATCAGGTGGTGCTGCGGAGGCTACAAAATTGCTGTTTAGCACAATGTTTTCCAGCTATATTCAAAATGAGAAATGTCATTTAGAGCAGATAAACCACAAAAAATGAGGTCAAAGCTGCAAAGAAGCATCAGCTGAGAACCTTAATAAATTAAAAAATTTCCTTGAATAGCACCTTATCTCCCTTGGAAGAATGCATACAGTCTGGAACTGTGTATCTTCCCTCCTCCCAAGTACGAGGCAAAGAACAACCATGATCTGCATCTCAGATACATTTGGAGATGGCTGAGCATGTGGTAGAAATATTATTTAGAGATGAGTCCCTAGGCAAATTTGACAAGTTTAAAATTGGACATTGTACGTTGTGGCAAAATACCTACAGATGAACTAACATCTCTTTAAGTTAAAAGAGATTCAAGAAAATACAGAAAAGTACAGTTCTCCTCTCAGGTTGGAGGGTATAAAAAGATGTAACAGGCTGTGAACCTCTTCACATGATGATGAAAAAAGCAAAAAAAAAGTGGCTCTTACTGAAAAAAAAATTGTTATGTTGTGATCCCTAAACCATCTCCTGGTCAAGTTAATGTGACATTAGATATTCACTTCTTCCCTGCCTGCTTGCTTTATAGTCTCTACCCTTTACTCACAACAAAATGGATGACAGTTTCATTACAGAATGGCATCACTTGTCAAACTTTGTATTACTGATCATAAAAATATCAGTTATTCTCTGAAGGATTGTTTGAGCACTCTTTTTTTTTTTTAATCAGCATTACTGTTTAGTGCAACATACACAAGGGGTTGAGGGGGGAAGCGATGGTGGAAAGAAATCAAACCTGGTTGAAGAGCTATGAGTTTGCAATACCCTACCCATACAAACAAGCTTCTATCGCAGTTATAGACAGCAGAAATAAAAGGGAGCTTTTTGGCTCACAGCTATAAAAAAAAAATTATCATAGTGATGAAGTTCCTCAGCCATCAACAGAGCTGTGATAACGCTGTTTGATGATGATTTTCCCATGAATGTTAAACAGCCGCCACTGCGGAGGAAAAGGAGCTTATCTGCACCTAATACTGATCTCTAATTCCTGCCCTTCTTGAACCATCCATTTTCTAACAGCATTAACTGGCAAATTTACATCCCATCTTAATGCTGCTAAAGAGGACAGGAGATGAAGAGTAAATGACAGCAGTGTAATGAGGATGGCTTTTTTCTCCTTTCTCTTTAATGGCTGAAGATTTACACAATTGTCTGTAAGCTTATATAGAGAGCTTACCTGAACCTTTTGCCAGCATGGATTCAACTTACAGGAGCTTTTGTTAACTAAATACATATAAATATTTTTAAGGAGGTTTAATATTGTGACTTCAAAGAAAGCTGAAAGACAGGATGAGAAAAAATATTTTTTAGCATTTTGATTATGGATAAAAATTGCTAATATTTCTTTCTTACGCAGATGCAGTTGTATTTCCAAAATAGAAAAATCAGATTTTAATAAAAATTCTTTTTCTGCTAAAAAATACTTTTCTTTTTTTTATCATGTAGAAGAAGAATCTTTTTTCAGGTTACAGAATTTTAGTGAAGAATTATCTCCAAAACTCAGAAATCAATGGTTATCCAAATACATTATGTAGAGCTGCGTTTCATGTCACCCACAATATGGATTGCTTTCTGATCATGTAGCATCCATCAGAATAGAAGGCACTACACTGCATGGCAGAAAGGAGAGCAAGAATGGAATGTTCTAATATAGGAAACCACAGCAACAATACTTGGCCAGATTCAGTCAAAGTATTTCTATGCATCCAGATGATAATTTCAATGGAAATTAGAACCAGTTCAAGATGTGCTGTTGATATTCAAAAGGCTCTTGGTCTGGCTCAGGCTTTTGCTCAGATACAAAAGACTAAATTTAATTAGCAAGAATTTTTTTTAAGATAGCTTTTTTTTTTCCCTAATTCTTAATTTACTTCATATATAATATTTCTCCAGGGTGTGCAAGAAAGGCTGTAGTTGAAAGGGAAAACACAAAATATTGTTTAGAAATGCAAGGGTGGAGGCTTCAGCTCCCGCTCCATGAGTATAACCTCTGACTGAAAGAAATGCAAGACGGGACTTGCGGTTTTTCAAAGACTTCTGTTATAATCTATTAAGTTTACTCTTCAGAAATTTCAGTGTTTGTTTAATACACATTGCCACTATTTCCATATCAAGCATGTCACAAGTATTTAATACATACAAGATAAATAGGTATCTATTCATGTATGCATATCTATACACACATACATATATGTAAGTAGAATATTGTATCAAATGTATATGACAAACATGAATATCTAGCACAATAAAATATTCAAAACTAACTTTTATTCTTCTTTCAGAGACATTGGTATATGCTTCCCCTCCCTCTCTCAATAGGAAAACTGTAAATGTACTTTGAGAAGAGCTTCTCGGCAGTGTACTGCATGTTTGCCCATACACCTATCATTGCTCATCTAATGAAGGTTCAAGAGCCCTGAACCACTGTTGTTTTAGAAATGAGAAACAACAGCAGTCCCAGGCCAATTACTATCACTATGCTGATCATGGCGACATATGTTCCTGGAAGCACATGTGTCTCAGAATACAAACTTTCTTTATGCTTAAGATAATATACGGCACTTCTATTTTGAGGACATTAGGACATGTAGGTAGAACCCAAGACATCCAACACACAATGTACAGGATGGATGACTGAATGATATACTTTGCCATTGGGTATAAACGGAAATTTGGGTGGCTGTCTTCTGTTCCTCTACACTAATCTCTTGGTCCTAGGAGGCTGATAAAACAAAGTAAGCTAATTTGTAATCTGTCATTACTGTCCAAAACAATGTAAACAATTTGTGCTTCAATTCAATCTAGTCAGCCCTCAACCCCAGCGAATTGGCCATAACTTTCTTATAACCTCTTAAAGACACCTTAATTACTTGCTATAACTAGATCTCAGAGAGTGAGATAAAAGCAATACATGCCCAGAATAAATAACAAGTTCATCTGAGTGCTTCTGTTTATTGATCAATTCTGACCACAAAACAGATTTTTTTGCAAATTATAACCAGTTTTAAGTAGTGTGTTGCCCTGACCCAACACTACTTCGATTCCAAAATCACTAATGAAGTTGTCACATAGAAGTCTCCACAGAAGAAACAGAGAAGCCTGCATTTTTTGGTGTACAGATCAGACCAATTTCAGAGGCTTGGAAGGTCTGTATAATCCTGATTTGGTTTTGATTTTCCTTTGAGCATCATCCAAGCCTTCACTACAGTTGGCTTTTTGGCAGACACAAGTGTCCTGTCACAGACTAGTTTCCCTCTTCCACATAGGTCCCAAATTGATTCACTTTGCCCACCTTTCAGATCTGAAATAACCACATGCTTATTAATCCAGCTATCTGCATGACATATTAGTACTCTCCAATCTAACTCCTGGCAGTCCATCCTTCTACATTGCATGCAACTCCCTGAAAGAACAAGGAC
>WAAD01012207.1:594-24212 GCA_013389945.1 Fregata magnificens | reverse complement strand
AATATTATTTCAATTTTTCTTTCACATAAATGTGTTCTACGATCCTATGAAATGTCAACTCAACTCCTGTTAAATGCAGTTTTTCGTGTTTCTACTGTTTTTTCTCCCACTAGCAATTTTAGATGAGAAGTTCTAGGGTTGTGATGCAGCATCTGGCTCTACTGTGTTTCATTATGAGGGCCACGTGTTCTTATGTAATTAAAATAATTTCAGAACAACAATGCTGAGAAAAAAACATTAAAATTATTATTCATAGCTTTTCATCCTTTTGTTAAATATACTTTATGCAGTATTTTAAAATTACTGTACAAATTGTCTGGAAGCCTGACTTGTCTACTTTAAGGAGGAGGGAGGAAAGGGTGCTCGTGGAGTTCAGAAAAGCAGTAATTATCTAGGCCAATAAATAAGACAATTTTAATAAATGATTTATAGCAAAAAGGAGTAAGATGCATAACAAATAATTATGGGATTTTTATACTTAAATTATGAGCAGAAAGTCAAGGTGTAGGCAGGGGAAAGTGTTTCAGAAGAAATGTTGTATGTGGTTTTATATTAGGTATAATATGATACTAATTGAGATTGTAATAACTAATGTTATTTAGCAGTTAAAATATTAAGCCCATATCTCTGAGAATATTACAGTATCCTAAAAATCATATTTTACAAAACCAAATACAGTTAATCTTAAGCACTGAGAAATGTGCATATTTGGCGTGTAGTAGACATTTAGCGAGTCTGTGAGAATCCAGAAGGCTGGGGAGGGACTGGAAAGATTTTACAGTAATAATTATCTCTTTTGTGTAATATTCAGCCATTTCACCTTAGACTTGCTTTGCTTTAGAAAAGCAGTCAGAAAAATTTTGTATATGCGTGAAGAATGGGGAAATGACATGAGAACAGGGGAGAAAAGAAGCTCTCTGGGGAAATGAAGCAGTCTGCATGTAGCTTAAGGAAATGCAGCATCATGTAATGGATAGATGGCAATTGTTTGGGGAAGTTGCAGTTCATTTTCACCTGGTCTACATACTGTTGCTGTTGCTTCTCAAATTTCATTATTCAGTTGCAACTAAAAACCGAATTCAGAATAATTTATTTATTATTGTAGTTACTGCAATATTTATACCCACGGGAGGGAAGAGATGCTCCCACAGAGTGTATTGTATACCTGGATATGCTGTGGTTGCTTTCTTCAAATCTCTTATAATGGATTAGGCATATCTAACCTCTCCTACTGAATGAGTGTCAATCCAATACCTACTACTGAAGAGCTGTCCTTGTACAACCAAAGTACTTAAGCATTTTGGGGAAGTGAGTCATCTTACTTAGTGTTAACCATCTAAAAGGTAAGCATCTAGCTAGTTGTCTAAGCTTTCCTTAGCAATCATGGTGGTGGGCACTTCCTGGGAACTGAATTCTGCCATGATAATGTAGATGTCCAAGATAAGATGGAGTGATCTAAAATAAAGTGGATTAGATTAGACATCTGATTTATAGGTGCTTAAAATTAGGTAATATGAATTCTTTTACATTATAGTTCAGCATATATTTCAGATTTTAGAAGGAATAGAAAGAAGGATAAGGAAGTGCTGGTTGTATGTAACACTACCTATAATTTCTAAAAATCATAGTTTGCTAACCTTACTCTCCTTTACAGTACATAGTCTAATCCACCTAAAAAAAAAAAAGAGCTGCGGCTGACTTTATTTTACCCCTGATACTACACAGTAAACATTTCCTTTCATAAGAAAAGATTCATATGTTTGATGGTCGGTTTATATGTCTTTTTCTCACCTCAATTTGTCATACTTACATTTTCCTAAGTACTTAATTTCTAATTTCTTCAGGACAAGACAAACATTCCTGTTTCGAAAATACCTATTTAAGCTAGAACTATTTTTAAAACAAATATTAAGCAACAATTTTTACAATTTTTGTAAAAAGATCCATTTAATATTTTTCTGAAAATTAACAAAATATTACAGAAGCTAGAATTTTAATTTTTAAAATAGGTTTACTTTGTGACATATACCTTTTTGAGTTTATACCTGTAATATTTGGATGTAAGTGAGAAAAAGTATTACTACACTAAACTCTGGTATAATCTCTTAAATTAATATTTAAGAATATGTTGTAAAATGGTAATTCTTTTAATATTCTCAAATATTTTTGCTTTACTGACATTGTAGGGCAGTGTTCATTTACTTCTTTTAGTAGAGTAAGGCATGTTGTTGCTCCATAGATGTCAAAAGGGTTATAAAAGCCCTTCTAGACCTGTGGGAGATATATGTGTTTAAACCACATTAACATGACATATGTAAATATAATGCATATATGTATATATACACATTCTACAGGAAAAGTTGTACTGAGGGCTGAATATCCAATTTAAAAGCAGCAGTACTGTTGATCTTCTCTTTTTGAATATGAGTGCAAAACGGAATTTATTTTATTTATGTAGCACCTTTCATTACCGTCAAAAACCTTGAGGCATCATAGAAGACAATAAAATCAAATGTGATAAAATACATATAAAACAAAGTCTCCAAGATTTTTAAATGGGAAAGAAGTTCAAAGGAAATGGGATATATTCATACCTTGTAGATTCTAGAAAAAAGTTGATGTTTTTAAAAAGTGAAACTAAATAGATTTTAGGAAAGAGAAGTCTCAGTACTGTAGTGCATTCCCTTCAGCAGCCTTCCTATGCAGTTACAAAATTTGTAAATACTGAGTGGTACCTAAATGGTAATATCCATCAGAATTCAGCTCTCACTTGTACTCAGGTGCATGTACCTGAAAGCTTTAAAATTCATCTGAAGGGGATATCTAAAGTCACTGTTACTTTTAGACTGACCCTTTAAGGAACACAAGGTGGATGCAATATGATGACACTAACCACAAAGTGCAGTTGGGGGACAGGACGAAACTGGACTCAAAACCAAAGCCACCCAAGATGCACAGCTCTGTTGGAGAACAGTTATTTGAAAGTGAAACTAAGATCGTACATCTCTAGTTCCAAATCAAAACTTTCAGTGGGATAGGCACTAAATAAGAACGTATCTCTTCACAGGGTGACCACTATCTAAAAACGCTTTTAGAAGCATTCACCTATGGCCTTTTCAAAGCCATGAAGAGATCTGTTTCGATCAGCATAGCTTATTGTGGTGTATGTCCTTAAAGATGAGGAAAAAGTCAGGAAAAATGGTAAATGGTCAAAATTTAGAAAACTTTTGGTACTATAACTTAGAGGTAGTAGGAATTCTTTTATTACTAGTATTACAAGATGCCCTCTTGATTCACTAAGTATGTTAGATTTGGAAAGAAGCTTAAGCAAATATGTGAAAAGAACCCAAAACGTCTTTTCCCCATCCTCCCCCTCCACCAGAAAGTCTGAATCTGACATCTTTGTGCCTATGAGAGAAGAAGAATACATTTTTATTGGTTACAGATAGCCTAGTCTAAGCTCAAACAATCTCTAAGGTGCTGTGGCCTATTAGCTAAGAGGTAAATATATGCAATATTTGATATTAATAGTTACTGTAGTGTGACAGCATTAGGCTGTCATGAAGCTATATAGACCTGTTTTTTAAAACATAAATTGAAGAAAATAGGTGAAGATTTTACAGAGGCATTTGCATGGCTTAGATCCAAATGACTACTCTGATTTTTGCTTTGTAGATCTCTTTTTTCCTTGTAGGGGAGAATTCTGCAATTTCTGCAATTTCACAGCCACCAACACAATGATAGATATAGCTGCCGAGTATGTAGTACAGAATGTGCCAATTATCACATAAGAATTTACAGACTGAGTTTGCTTAGATAGGCACACAGATGGTTAATTAGGTAATTGGTGAATAGGCAAGCAGGGCAATATATTTTCTTAGGTGTCTACTTGTTATACAACAGCTATTATACTTAAAACACATGGAAAATCCTTCCTCCTCCTGAAAGGTACAATCCCACAGACTTTTTCTCCCAGGAAAGTGTGCAACAACTAGGTGATAGAGATGCCTCTCTACTAAACCCTGTGTCCTACTTTCTAGGATGGTCTGGGAGATGAGATGTTGATTATAAACTTAGGAGATCACATCTTGTTTCTCTCTTACTCTGGACTTAGCCCTCTTCCCACTATACCATTTCATAATTGGGCAAAGTGGAAGTGGTCTTTGTTCATCTTGTGGTTTTGGCTATATCCACCATATTTTTCTCAGATTTGTTATGATTGATTCACGCTAGGTATACTTGGGTCAGGCTCTTTAGGTGGAGAAGTGTTTGGCTGGAGACTCATAATTTTTCTTAGACATAAAGTTGAGTTGTTCAGCCATGCCAAGGTGGAGGCAGTCACTTCCTGTGCAAAAGCAAAAATTTAGGGAATAAACTTTTCTGTTACTATAGCTTTCAAGAGCCCAAAAAGCTAAGCTGAAGTGTTGAGGATCATACTTTTCAACGTAAGAGCCTGAATGCTATGCAAGTGCCATATTTGGTCCTAATTTCCCTTTTGGATCTGGGCCTCCTGTGCTTGAAGTAGAGTTTTTGCTTAGGCGTATTGACAGATGCCTTTAAAATACACTCCTTAGGATTCATAAATCTCATCAGTTGTGTGTAATTGGTTAAAGTCCAGGGACTTAGCTTAGGTCCTGAAGTGCAATAGCATCGAATGGCATGTGACTATACTGCTTAGGGCTAAGCCCCTCTATAGCAAATTTTATCTTAAGTAGAGCTAGTTGGAGTGATCAAAACAGAATCAGGAAGTGATCATAGAGTCTTCCAGGCTCTACAGAGGGATCTGGACAGGCTGGATCAATGGGCCGAGGCCGATTGTATGAGATTCAATAAGGCCAAGTGCTGAGTCAGGCACTTGAGTCACAACAACCCCATGCAACACTACAGGCTTGGGGAAGAGTGGCTGGAAAGCTGCCTGGCAGAAAAGGACCTGGGAGTGGTGGTCAACAGTCGGCTGAATATGAGCCGGCAGTGTGCCCAGGTGGCCAAGAAGGCCAATAGCATCCTGCCTTGTGTCAGGAATAGTGTGACCAGCAGGACTAGGGAAGTGATCGTGAAGCTGGTGAAGGGTCTAGAGAACAAGTCCTATGAGGAGTGGCTGAGGGAACTGGTGTTTAGCCTGGAGAAAAGGAGGCTGAGGAGGACCTTATCGCTCTCTACAACTACTTGAAAGAGGTTGTAGCGAGGTGGCTGTCAGTGTCTTCTCCCAAGTAACAAGTGATAGGATGAGAGGAAACAGCCTCGAGTTGCTCCAGGGGAGGTTTAGATTAGGTATTAGGAAAAATTTCTTCACCGAAAGGGTCATCAAGCATTGGAAGAGGCTGCCCAGGGAAGTGGTGGAGTCACCATCCCTGGAGGTATTTAAGAGACATGTAGATGTGGCGCTTCGGGACATGGCTTAGCAGTGGGCTTGGCAGTGCTAGGTTTACGATTGGACTCAATGGTCTTAAGGGTCTTCTCCAGCCTAAATGATGCTATGATTCTTGGATCACTTCCTGCCTATGTTGTGTTTACTAGAACAGCTGTAGGTTACTACAACAGATCTAGGTTCCATTTTCACTGATAGCTGAAGATCTAAGCTGATTCTCAACAGTAAACCCATATATACTAACCAGAGTATGAACATACTTGCTTTTCTTCTGGCAACAGTCAAGCTTGACTACAGAAGCTTTCACATGAGATCATCTCTGCTGCTTCTCATCTTTAGCTTGGCCCTTTCTTCAGAATATTTGGACCTTAACTAAAGATGTGAATTTAAGTATGGGAAGCCTGTCAGTCTGCAGATTACTGCATATTCTCTGCTAATGGAAATGGCGCATCTTTTATGAAGGGAGAATTGGGATCATCATCAGATACAGTTGTAAACTGAGCCAGTGTGCCTTTCATTAGGGTAGGCAAGTAGTAACTCCACTGGTCAGGTCAGAGTCCTCAATAAATAGTTTCTGCCTTCTCTTTCAGGTGTCATTCTAATATAGAATTTTTCACTCTCTCTTTCAGGTGTCATTCTAATACAGAATTTTTCACTCTCTGTAACGTACAGTTGGGAAGATTTGCTGCTCTACAGAAACTATGGTTTATTCTCAGTAACACATTCTGGTATATTTTGTTACAGTTAAATTTACGAAGTTCTGTTAGGATGAAAGATCCTATGCATACCAACTATCTGTGGAAGAGAATTACCTTAATCTTTGAAGTGGAGGATCAGAAGCAAAGTTTGGGCTTGAAGTTCTATATAGATTCCTTACTAGATGAAAAAAGTATTGCTGATAGCTCTTGTGGAAGAATACTTTTGGTGACTAGAATCTCATGAGTGTTTGGGATTTTCATCAACCATCAACATCGGTACATTCTCTTTCAAAGCCAGGTTAAACCAGGTGATCTGAACGAAATAGGTTAGTTAATTCCTTGTATTAAAGACATATATATTCTGTAGTATTTACAGTTGAAAATAAAACATATATTACAGAAATCTAGATTTTTATTCTAATATCTAAACAAGATGTAGAGAAAATAGTGCTTTACAGTCTCCTCATGTTTTAAACTTGAAATGTGAACATTTTCTCCTGGTTTTAGCTTCACATCTACATTTTGATCTGTGTGTAGAACATATGCGTAATCTGTAAGTTTTCAGACAAAGTGCAATAAACACTGTACCTAGAAAATGGAAATCACAGTCAAGTGGATATGCATGTGCACTTGTTTTTCAGCAAGGAGAATTAGCTTTACTAAGTGGTATTTTTATTGGTAAAGTCTAGAAGATGTTAGGTTTTGGCATAGTGATTTTTTATTAATGAGATGTTTTTCTGCTCTATTATGAGACTTGCTGTGGATGACAATTTCACTTTGTGCTGCATGCTAAAATTTGCAGACAAGCAATCAAATCTTTTTCACTGTTTGTGCGTCTAATTGTTAAGTTCAAAATTCAGGCATATAGTTTAAATGTTTACTTTCAAAAAACAAAAAAGTTAAGAACTGATTTTCCTTAATGCATACAATATATTTTGGTACCTGGCAATAAAATAAAATTCTGTCCTGCAGAGGACAGAATAATTGTTAAATATCAGGTAAACAGAATATGAATTACTAAAATTACTCATATGTAGAAAAATTGGTAAATGGAACCATAATTGTAAACTGGACAATTTTTTTGCCTCAGTTTGTATCTAGTGAACGACTGAAGTCAGTTACTGTGGGCTTGGATGGGTGTAACTGATGGCAGAATCCGATCAAAGTGCCGTTACTTGTACTCTCAATTAATTGCACTCTTGATTAACTGCATCTGAAGAAATAAAGGCTAGGTTCAAAATCACTCTTGAAATGGCTGTGGTTTGCTTCTAATCTTACATGGCTGTATATTTATAATTAGCAGACACTTTGCATTTGTCATGTGTTTGTCGTGGTTTAACCCCAGCGGGCAACTAAGCACCACACAGCTGCTTGTTCACTCCCCCTCTGGTGGGATGTGGGAGAGAATCAGGACAGTAAAAGTGAGAAAACTTGTGGGTTGAGATAAAGACAGTTTAATAGGTAAAGCAAAAGCTGTGCACGCAAGCAAAGCAAAACAAGGAATTCACTCCCTACTTCCCATCGGCAGGCAGGTGTTCAGCCATCTCGAGGAAAGCAGGGCTCCATCATGCGTAACGGTTACTTGGGAAGACAAATGGCATCACTCCGAATGTTGCCCCTTTCCTTCTTCTTCCCCCAGCTTTATATGCTGAGCATGATGTCATCTGGTGTGGAATATCCCTTTGGTCAGTTGGGGTCAGCTGTCCCGGCTGTGTCGCCTCCCAACTTCTTGTGCTCCCCCAGCCTACTCGCTGGTGGGGTGGGGTGAGAAGCAGAAAAGGCCTTGACTCTGTGTAAGCACTGCTCAGCAATAACGAAAACATCCCTGTATTATCAACACTGTTTCCAGCACAAATCCAGAACATAGCCCCATACTAACTACTGTGACGAAAATTAACTCTATCCCAGCCAAAACCAGCACAGTGTTGTATTAAGATTTTATTATACTTGCCTTTCTAGAGTTAAAAATAAAACTTTAATCACTTTTTTTCTTAAAGCAAAGCATCATGAAAAGGCCCAAAGGTTTGAATTAGAAGCAGTTACAGCTTCTCTTCCTGGCTTAATTGTAACTTAGTTGATTAGCGAGTACTTTGTGACAGGCAGTAAATTTCCATAGGTTGATGTTGCAGGGCTTACCTATCAAACACAAATGACCTAGAGGGCTAATACCTGACTGCTTCCTCTGACAGCATTTGTAGACAGGCTTTATTGTAGATTAGGACTCTTCACTTTCGGAGCTTAACAAGCAGCTGTGGGCCTAATCGTGAAGCTGAGTAGAGACAAGGGGCAAATGTTTATAGTCTGAGGCAGTGACTCCTGTCCTTTCATGAACAGAGGCCATAATGCAATTTATACACTGGTCTTGAAAGCTGTATCCAGTTCTCATGGCATTTGTTCAGTTTCTTAGTTTTGTGAATGAATTGGAATTTTCTCTAGGATGTTTGAAGACTGCTCTGTTCTGTCAGAAGAGATAATGAGCTTTAATATTAATGGTGAGACAATGATTCTGACAAACTTGCTTTTATACTTTGCTGAAGAAAAATGATAAAGTGATTGTATCTGCAAATTGAATAGACTCTGATGAACAAAATTTTGAACAGGTGAAACTTGCTGATTCCAGGCCTGCTGAACACTCAGCCAGAATTGTGTGATGCATTATCATGTGATCTTATTATTGGTTTGGATTATTATTGGTTGATATCTTTCCTGATGGCTTACTTCGTTTATTCTTACTCTGATATAAAACCAAAACTCGCTAAGAGCATCTGAAGTAATTGAAAATATTGTATCTGCTTCAGTCAACATTAGGTCATGTTGTAATAAACATGAGTGTTTACAGGATAAGTCAGTTGTGTGATTCAGCACACATTTTAAAACTTCAGGAAATACCACTCAACCATGAATATACTCTACCTACTGTTTCTCAGATTGGTGAATGAACATATAGTTGGAAAATGACCATTTTTCTTACTTCATTGTAATTTATAGCTTTAAATGTACCCTGTTCCTATTATGTAATATTTTCTTGCTCAGAGTGGAAAGTAATGTCGTCTTTGCATTTCTATAATATGTTATCCAGTGTCAAAGTACTTTAAAGCATTAATTGATCAAAGCTTGCTACGTGGCTGTGGGGTTGGTAAGGACTCCATTTCTGAAGTGAAACCATCACTTAGTAAAATTTTTTTACAGAGAGGATGCAAGCACAGATATCACTCCAGATGCGTTCCTTCTATGAAGCCTTCTCCCTTTCAATATATTCTGTGCCTGTCAAGTTTCTTACAGATTGGCACCTCATTCTTTTTATCTTTTTTTAAATAATTTTCAGCACTTACAGTGTGGTACAAGTATTATCAGTAGATGGTTCCTTTTAAGGACTGAAGCACTGTAGATGCCAAGTACAGGTGTCAGAGTTTTAAAAATGTAGGTATCTGCCTTAGGAGGTTACTCTGAGTACCTGTGTTAAATATTTTAGCCCCCCCTCCTCCCTCCAGTCTGCAGGGAGACCTGTGTGTTCCTTCAGAGGGTGATTCATTAGTCTCACACTGAGGCTGGAGGAAGCCGGGGTACCTGGTGAGTACCACAAAACCACTTCTGAGCTCCATGGAGGTGTCATGAGGCTTGAGGCAGCTGCCACACACTATGTCTTTCACTCCGTGGAGGAGCAGGCTGAATTATCTTCTGAGATTAGTGATTTAGCTGAATGTGTCTGCCCTCTGTCAACTGACTGCTCTAATCAGGAGGCGAGAACAGTTTTTGCTAGATGTCCTTGGGTCCCATTACACTTCCAGTCTTGGCTAAAATTTGGTCACCCTAGAAGCCAGAATCATTTTACTTTTCATAATAACATAGCCCATTTGGTAAATTCTTGAAATGCAGATCAGTGAAACTGAAGCATTGTTTTACATTAGTAGACTTTCTGGTATTCTACAGAGGCAACTGTGTTATTGGGTTTTACACTTCATGCTTTGTTTATCTGTCTTCAGTAAATGATTTCCCTGGGCAATATCTTATCCTTACATCGTATTTCTGGTATCTCAGTAGCATATGTTGTACCCACTGGAGCACATTCAGTAGTAATGTCTTCATGATGCTCTCTAATGTCTTGTCATCAAATTGTACATCCATCTTGTGCTTAAAGATAAACAGATAGAATTGCTGTAATCCAAAGAGCACAGCCACAGCTCTTGTTCTGTGTGTGAGTAGGTCTAAGAACACTGGTTTTCTGTGTCTCTGAAGACCTTATTATTAAATCCTGTGAGCTTCGGATCAATCATACTTATTAACTACACCAAGAATTCTGCTTTAGCTCTGTAAGGTCATGTAGGACTGATCAGTAAGTTACAGCTGATTTTTGAAAACTGTAGCAAGCTGTATTGCTCTGTCTGGGTCTAGTGAGCTTATTGTAGGGAACACTTACTGTTTAAAGGAAGGTGAATTATAACCGAAGTATTTCAACAAACAAATAATTCCGTGATTTAGAAATCCAGGCTAGGTGTCCTGGCTCCTGAAGTCCTGCCCTAAAACATACTGCAGTAAACAGTAAGTAAAAGATACTGCAGGATTTGTTGCTGATGTCAGTGGGAATTTATTTCTTGTCTTTTGGTTTGCTTTAACTTCTGTAGTCCTGAAAAAATGTTATGTGACTGAAAGCAGAAAATAAGCTCCTCCAGTATTCCTTTATAAGCAACTTTGTATCTTACTGTTATTACAGATTAATAACTGATACAGAGCATATCTAACAACTAGAATTAAGTAGAATTTTTATGGAAAATTATATATGTAATGCTTTCATGTGGTGAAACAGGGTTAAATGTCTGAATCACTGCAGCTGCAAAGCATCGTGTAATAACAAATAAGGAGAAAAGTTATTTAAAAGTGAAACCCTAGTGTCAATGGTTACCTCTGCAATAACGTGTTAGATTCCTAGAAGTGAGACCTATACTTTGAAATAGAGCCTTCAAGGATAGAAGCGTGGCTCAAAGCATAGATTCAAATTTAGATGAACGTCTGTACTGTGTATTCAAGATTTAGTCTTGAATTACAAGCTGCAGCTGTTTGGCTGAAGAGCTAACAAAACATCTGTTAGATAGTCATGTATTGACCAACATGGTTCCATAGGTAGAATTTTGTATGCATTTTTCCAAGAGGTGAACAGCCTCCTGTGTTTTAAACTGTGCTATCTGGTTGAAGATTTATGTTGTGGCAAATAAAATAAGGCAAAGTCAGTTCAAACAGTGGTAACGGTATGCTAGTGTATGTAAAAATATGCATATGGGATCATAAATAACAAAAAACCCACAATTTTGTGTAGGTAAGCAGTAACTACAAATGTTTTGTTGAAGTGAATTATAACATTTGATCTCAGGTCCTGAGGAAGTTCTGACTTTCATGCCTATGAGTATCTTTTGATAATTATTTCATTGCTCCTGCAGATGACGAGTTAAAGATTAGAGTTTCCTGTGGAAAGCCCAGTCAGGGAAGTCTGATTATAAGAGGAGATTGTGAGAATTGCACTTTTTATTCTTTGGGAGTTAGGACAGAGAGGTAGTTGAAGAATAATTTGAACAGAAATTTGATACTGCTTGGATCTTTTAAGTTTATTTAAAAAACTGTGCTTAATATTATTAATTACAGTGAGAACGCGCATAGGAATGACAAGCATAGGTCTTTGTGATCATGTTTATGGTTATATTTGCTGGAGTAGGCATTATTATTCTGATCTTAAATAATTTAAAAAACCTCTCAAGACTACATATAATAGTACACTGAAAGTCAGATTTCCTTGGAAACAGGAGACACCATAGAAGCAAGATCTTTAATCTACAGTCTTGTACTTTCTTGCCTGAATTCAACTTCCTGCGCAGTCTGGATTGTCATTCCCTGGCATGTTGGTTGTAAATAGAAATATTTGAAGAGATAGAGTGAACGTACTTCAACAGAATAAATATGGTTGTTTTGCATTTGTTCATAGGAGACTGTCCTCTTCAGCAACAGTTGTGGTATGGCTGAATGAAACTGAGGCTACTAGAAGCTACTAGCTGATATTAGAGACTTCCCCATTTAGATTCTTAAATAGCTTGTTGGGAAAATGGAGGATATATTTAGTAAGGTAAATAATTGAAAGCAATGGTTTCTTCAGCAAAAGCTGACTTATTGGATATTTCAGGAGTGGTGCAACACTTCCGCAGAACTCCCTTAGAAAGTGCCAGGTGTCCCCTCAAAACACAGGTCAGCCGGGTAGCAGTGTCACAGTTTGTCCTTAGCTGCCATAACTTCCTTTTCTTGCGTCTTTGTTCTTGATGACCAATGAAATCACACTGGATACAGGAATCTTTACTATAAAATTCTAAGACATTTGTTTGCATTAGGAGGTTGTAAGATTCAGAGGTCAGAAGAAGGCTTAACAAAGTAAATTATAGTTCATAAATTACAGTAAATTATAAACTTTACTCTCTTGGACAGACAAGAAATAAATAAGCTTTTGTTTTCAGGTAAGGAGCTAATTTTTTATACAAAAGTTTAATTTTCAAATAAAATTTTTAGTCTGCATTGGCCTAATTTTTATTGGATAGGTTTCGTAATTTTGGAAAGTTTTTGCCCTATGATATCTCAAATTAAGGTCACTTTTCACTAGATCTGTTGTCATACAGTGTGTGCACACCACCAAAGATAAGCACTTCCAGTGGTGCAGAGCAGAAGAGCCGGCAAAGGATAGGGCTAGACATTTGGCTGAAGATACGTTGGCTCATTTCCATTGGGAAGAATGTTACGTAGTACAGTGCCCGATTGCTGCTTTTAAGGTAAACCAAATAAGATTCAGTTTATGCACCTTTGAAGATTAAAGGAGTTGAAAAATTCCTGGAGGGTGTGGTTGCGGTTTATTTTGTTTGTTTTTGTTTTCTAACCCTGTGGTCCCAAAGAATCCATGTCCGACTCAGAACAGTAAGTAATTAAACTTAGTGGCTAAAACCTACACTTCCTCTGTTGACAGTAAAGAATATGCCCCTTCTCACCTTTGAGAGGAATTAGAGGTGTTAGTACCGTGATTTCTACTTTATGGTTTATTTCCATATTTCCAGAGCTTTTTAAATGATTCTCAGTTCATAAGGAGGATTTATGAGTCTGAGAATTTATAAACCTTCTGGATGGTACTTAAGATCAGTTTAGGCTCTTCTCTTGAGTAATGCTAACTATTACCATGAAATAGTAAAACAACCCACAAAAGTCAGTATGACATAAAGCAATATTGTTTTATGGCATGGTGAATATTTAACATTTAATTCACTTTTTTTTTTAATAAGAAAGGTCCACTAGAAAATCAGTACAAAATGGAAAAAAAGCAAGGGAAGTGAGGGAAAGGAAATTTGGAAATCTTCTGCCAAAGGAGACAAGCACCATCTGCATCGCACAAGCCATTATCATTATCGTGGTTTAACCGCAGCGGGCAACTAAGCACCACACAGCCGCTCGCTCACTCCTCCCCCCTGGTAGGATGGGGGAGAGAATCGGAAAGTTAAAAGTGAGAAAACTTGTGGGTTGAGATAAAGACAGTTTAATAGGTAAAGCAAAAGCTGTGCATGCAAGCAAAGCAAAACAAGGAATTCATTCCCTACTTCCCATTGGCAGGCAGGTGTTCAGCCATCTCGAGGAAAGCAGGGCTCCATCATGCGTAACGGTTACTTGGGAAGACAAATGGCATCACTCCGAATGTTGCCCCTTTCCTTCTTCTTCCCCCAGCTTTATATGCTGAGCATGATGTCATCTGGTGTGGAATATCCCTTTGGTCAGTTGGGGTCAGCTGTCCCGGCTGTGTCGCCTCCCAACTTCTTGTGCACCCCCAGCCTACTCGCTGGTGGGGTGGGGTGAGAAGCAGAAAAGGCCTTGACTCTGTGTAAGCACTGCTCAGCAATAACGAAAACATCCCTGTATTATCAACACTGTTTCCAGCACAAATCCAGAACATAGCCCCATACTAACTACTGTGATGAAAATTAACTCTCTCCCAGCCAAAACCAGCATATTTTCCACACCTTATTCCATATGGTTACATCATGCTCAGGTACCACACTATCCAATACATCCCCATTAGCCACCTCCACCATTCCCATTCTTTGATATAATACACAGGTATCATTCCCTTAATCTATAGACCACCCCTATAAAATGTCTTTAAAATGTCCACAGATGTCCACAGAATGTCCACTGAGTCCATTTAGTCCCTGACTTTGGGCTCCAACTGTTACGGTGGTCACTCAGGACAGGAGAGGTGGTGTGCTGCATGGAGTTACTGGGCACCAAAGCCAGCTCAGGTCAGGTCACTGCTGCACTTGCACTGCTTCTTGTAAGGCTTCTCCTCCATTGGTTCAAGTGGTTCCTGCTGTAGTAATTCTTCTAACATGCAACTCAAATCTTTGGTTACAACAACTTAAAGGTGTTTCCATTACAGTCTCCACCCCTGGTCCCTTTGAGCCAGGTTATAGGGTTTAACATTGCAATGAACCCCTCCCCTTGCTCCTAGCCTGGCTAGCAACAACGGGTTCCTGCTATAGTAATTCCTATAACATGCAACTCAAATCCTGGGTTAGAACAATTTAAAGGTATTTCCATTAAAATCTGCACCGCTGGTCCCTTTGGGCCAGGTTATAGGGTTTAACATTGCAATGAACTCCTCCCCTTGCCCCTGCTCTGGCTTGGACTTCTCCACAGACTGTAGTCCCTTAGGGGTATACCTGCTCCAAGTGGAGCCTTATCTGTGAGCCACAGTCTCTTCAGGGGTATACCTGCTGCAGCACAGACTTATCCACAGCCACAGTCGCTTTGAGGTGCACCTGTTCCAGCGTGGCCTTCTCCGTGGGCCACAATGCCTTCAGAGATATACCTGCTCCAGCGGGGCCTTACCCACAGCCACAGTCCCTTCAGCAGTAAACCTGCTCCAACATGGCCTTACCTGTGGCTGCAATCCCTCCAGGGTTGTACGTGCTCTGTCATGGACTTATCCATGGCCACATGCTTTGAGGTGCTCCAGCAGGACCTCGTGCACAGCCGCTGATGCTTCAAGGTGTACCTGCCGCAGCATGGACTTACCTACAGCCACAGATGCTTCGAGGTATACTTTCTCCAGCGTGGACTTATCCTTGGGCCACAATCCCTTCAGAGGCATACCTGCTGTGGCAGAGACATAACCACGGTCACAGACACTTTGAGATATACCTGGTCTGGTGTGGACTTATTCACAGCCACAGACACTTTGGAGTGTCCTGCTCCCGTGTGGACTCATCCACTGGTCAAAGTCCTTTCGACTCGAGTTCACACTGGAGTTCCAGCCTGTCCAGTACAACAGCACAGAAACAGCAGCGATTCCCTGGCCATCTGCCAGCCCAGGCGCATCGCCATTGCTGTTAGCAAAATGTTCCCAGGCACAGCAGAATAAGATGATAAGCAGTACAGCAAGCAGCAAAAGCAAAAAGCAGCCACTAACAAGCACTAGACTCTGATGTACAGTAAGGCAAGTAAGCCCCATGGCAAGCAGAGGAGCCTGCTGATTAATAGCTAAACAGCTACAACGTCTATAAAGTTGATCTAGCACATTCCAATCAAATCTCTTGTTACCTCGAAGCCTTCGAGCCCATGTTGGGTGCCAAAAGGGACTGCCGTGGTTTCANGGTTACTTGGGAAGACAAATGGCATCACTCCGAATGTCCCCCTGCTTCCTTCTTCTTCCCCCAGCTTTATATGCTGAGCATGATGTCATCTGGTGTGGAATATCCCTTTGGTCAGTTGGGGTCAGCTGTCCCGGCTGTGTCGCCTCCTAACTTCTTGTGCACCCCCAGCCTACTCGCTGGTGGGGTGGTGTGAGAAGCAGAAAAGGCCTTGACTCTGTGTAAGCACTGCTCAGCAATAACGAAAACATCCCTGTATTATCAACACTGTTTCCAGCACAAATCCAGAACATAGCCCCATACTAACTACTGTGAAGAAAATTAACTTTCTCCCAGCCAAAACCAGCACAATCATGTAGTTCTCAACTAGTGTTCAACAAGTATTTATTTATCTCAGAGGCCTGACATACCACCTGTTTCCCTTTTCTGTGGCACAAGGACTATCCTCATCATAGATGTATTTGTCATTGTTAAACTGAGTAGAAACACCAGTGTAGGTATGCACTGACTTACTTTTGCACTTCTTGTCTGTGATTCTGGTGACTGTCAACTTCAGTCAGCAATGAGAGGTTCCTATTGTCTATCTTCACACTAAAATCTTGACACTCAAGAAGCTTACCTGTGCTTATGTATTCAAAAAGTAACCACGTGAATGTCTATTATTCTTGTTTATACTCCCATTACTTGTATCTTAAACCAAGCTTTTATTACCTGAAGTCAATGAGGGTCTTGTATTGTTTACAAGAAGATGATTTCAGTCGGGAGTTAGCAGGTTAATTAGTAGTCACATTGATGAGCCTGCAGTTTTCTTTTAAAAAGACATTTAGACTGACAGCATGTCTCCCCCATACATAATTCTGAGTCCAGTATGGACTGTTGATCCCAGTTTGAGTATATCAGGGTCTGTTTTGAGTTTCCATGTATTTTTAATAGCCCAGTTTAACACTGATCAGGTCTGGAAATGTAAAATGTTCTCTTCCAGCCTTTTCAAAGAGAATGAATCTTGATCAGATAGACACCAGATATTTTTATTGCTCCAGTGATGATTTTCAGTGGAAGTAAGATATGAATGAAACTATGTATCTGCTATACTCACTACTTTTCATATTTTTTATAGCTTTAATCACATTTAAAAGAAAAGGGCTTCTAGACTTGGTGTAAAAATTGTTTAGAATGATGGCATCAGCACTGTCAATGAGTAGACCTCTTCCAAAATTAGTTTTGTATTAAATTGTTGAAAACCGTCTAACCTTTGTGGAAAGTTTCACTCCTCTTCATTCCCCCCATCCCTGCCACCCCTAGGAGTTAGTCTTTTGTAAAAATTCTAAAGAAAACTCAGATTTTCAAATCATGGAAGTAGTTTTCTTTAGGTTAAGTCTTATTTAAGAACATAGTGGTACTTAGCTACAGAATTTTCCCAGGTACTTAAAAACCAATCTGATTTCCTTTTTGCCCTTTGGTTCAAAGAAGATATTTCAAAGGATTTCTCATGTTGCAATTCCCACTCTATAGCTTTGTTTCAGTCACATAATAGGGCTTAATGTTAAAATGTTTGTCCCTGATGCATTTTTCTCAAAATATATCTGAAGTTAACCTTTTTTTGTTCTACTAGTATTACTCACTTCCTCCTACCTTTCATGTAACTAGTTTGATGAAGTTACTCATAAAAACCTGTTGGTGTTACAAATGTCTTTATCTGTCAAGAATAAGATATATATGATTTTGAAGAGAATAACTATCAAAGTTTTGAGTCTTCTGGAGTGGTAGAGTACACCAGTAATAACCAGACCAAAGAAGTAACCAACAGTAACAACAACGTTAGAAGACAAGTTTGCTGAAGAATATCAATTAATTAGATGATTAATTTATTTTTCATTAAATTAATACAAATAATTAATTAATGGATCTACCAACAGAGCACAACTTAGTTCTATACAGTACCAGCCATGCTCCAAAATGGTTTTGTTTTCCTATGTATTTGGTTCTAACAAAGGATATTTTCTTGGTGCTATAGCCTCTTGCATATGTGTGGTCATAAATCAGCTGTACTGGTCTAGACCAAAGTGCGCTCTTCCTGGCAGTGACTAGCAGGTGTAGGGTCTTCTGCCTTACCCTGTTCTTGGCTCTGAGGCTTAAACCAAATGTAGCATCTTTGTGTTTGTATCTTATGTTGGAAGGCTGTGCCCCACAAAGTATGAGATTTGAAAAGTATTTGGTTCTAGGCACAAAGGCTTACGAATGTCACGATGGATGCCTGCAAAGTGCGTGAGGAAGAGAGCACCATGAGAAAGTCTGGTGACAGGGAAGAAAGCATGCTTATTTTTTTGAAGACTGATCCAAATTTCTGTTCACAACCTTTCACCTTCACCCGCTTGCGTTCTTTTCTAAGTTAAAAAACAAAACAGATTCCTTCATCTGGTATTACCTGTTTTGGTGAAGGCACAAATATGTCGGTTTGTATTGTGTACTGCTCCCTGAAATTTGATATTGCTTGCCAGAGAAAACTGGAAGGACATCTGAAAACATTAACTGGCAACAGAATAACCTTTTAAGGATATTTCAAGCCTGGATATTGATGATGAGGAAAAAATCCTGTTCCGAGTGTTTCTTTTGCTGGGACATCAAGAAAACTCTCAAAAGGGTACATAAAAAGAAAAAAAAAAAAATCCAACAGCCTGGTGCTAAATAAATAGCAATTAAATGTTGGTAGTGACATGATAACAATAGTTTCTCCAGTAGTATTGGCATAATAGTCTAATAATATTGATAGTCGTGATACATGAATCCAATGCAAAATGTTTAAAATTAAAGCATATTGAACTGTTGTATTTGATGGGAGTTGAATGGCAATGATGGCAGAGGAGAGGATGAGGAGGAAAGTAAAATGTAAGAGAAAATTATTAACCAGTAAAAATGAATGTCAGCTTCTGACTGCCATTCCATGGTCTGGATTTCTTACCTTGCAAATCTTTAAATATTTTCAAGTTCTTTGGCATGAACTGGGGAGATAAACCACGGTTCCTCTCCTCCTTAATCTTCACCCACAGGAGTAACAATATTGTAATGCATGGTGACATTTCAGTGTTCTATACTTCTATTTTTAGTAGCAATGTCTCTTCTATAAAGATGTCCATCTTGAAAATCTAATTATTTTCAGAAGAATTTCTGTTACCGTATGGCGTGACAATGTTACACAGCCTATGTCAAGCAGTGTGGTGAACCATTTTTAGTGTTTCCTTCTGTATTATTAACCATGGCTGACCATTATTACCAATATTGCTATTATATTTTATGCTTCTATTTCAAACCTCTTCTTCTGAAAGCAGTCTTGAAGTTGACAGTGTTTAATAGTACAATTTACCTGAGTTGGTTGTCTCTGTGTCTGTAATGGATAACATCCAATTCAACCCGTAGTTTAGTCCTGGATACTTGTTCTACTCCAAGTGTTGTGGGTTCCATCTCTTTTTCCAGAGCACTCTGTGATGTGACAGTCACATGTAATGTTTGCTATCTTCTGCCTTTTTGATAAGTGTGAAGCAGAAACTATATGCAGAAATTGTGCTATATTCAGTTCTACTCACCTTAGTACCAAAAGATGTAAGCAAAAAAAAAGGAGGGTGCTCAAAGCATCAAGCAGTGAGATATCTGAGTAACTCTTAGACTGTAGTACGTGAGAAAGATTAAATTCTAAGAACGCTTGCCTTTTAGTAAGGTGATAATTTAAAGGGTCATGACAAAAGGCTGTTAGTATTTGAAGGTATAAACATCTAAAACCCCATATCTTTAGAGGAGTTATAATGAAGAGGAATGGATTGAAACAGAAAAGGAAATTTTTGTTGAACATTAGGCAAAACGCTATAGCAATTTCTTTTCCATTAAGGAATAGCTGTTTTAAGGAAGTTGTGTAAAAGCAGCATCTTGATCTTTAAAACTGAAATGGGCAAAGTATGATAAAAATACCAGAGGATCAGTTCTGTGTTTCCAGGGCAGCACTGGCATGGTGTATAATTGGCCTTCCTACAGGCTGAGTTCAGTGGTACTGAATTCAATTAACTAAGCATTATTTTTTTATGAATACCATGTGCAACATTTAACAAAATACTGCAGTGGATCTTGTATGATTACTGAACATATTGAACCTCTAAATCTTATACATTCAAAGTTAAAAGGTACTGTGTATATTATAAAAACCATGACTTCCATTATGACAAAAAAAAGTTCAACCTGGCATTTCGGCAGTCACACAGTGTTCAGGAGCCAGGTTTATAAGGAAGTTAGTTTGCAGCAAATTTAAGTTGCAACATATATGTAAATTGAGCTTTGACTTTCTAGGGATGTGCTTGTGCATGTGTGCAGAATGTCACATGAAGAGCGTCAGTGAAATTTTCACATGCTTAACGTAGAACACCAGCAGACAGAAGAAATGCACTTACGGTGTAAAACTGAAGGAAAGATGGGGTGAAGAACATATCTAATGTACAGTCAAACCTTCCATGGCCCAAACTCAGACAGTGTTGATTGCATTCATGGATCTGTTGGAACTATTGCCTCAGTGCTACAAATGGCCTGTATGTAATTAAAATCTCATGAGAACATTTGTTCTTGATTTGATAGTTTTGGAGGAATTCAAGAATATTCTTATTTTTTTCACCTTTAAGTCTGTTTGATGCTGTGGTTGGAAGTGCAAGAATACTACAGAGTACTCTTGTATTTGGCTTTTCGTGAGATAGTACCAGAAAATGTGCAACATCTCCTGATATTATTTGCAGAATTGCAGAATGGTTGAGGTTGGAAGGGACCTCTGGAGGTCATCTTGTCCAACCCCTCCACTCAAACAGAGTCACCTAGATCAGGCAGATATATTAGTAGCTATAGCAGAAAATTTTAAAAAGGGGAAATTATTTACTGGAAAATGTTTTGGCAAATAAGATTTCTTTTCATTAAGGGGAATTACATTTGATGAGAAGTCTGTTGGGGAAAAGAGTTTCAATTTATTTTGTGGATTAGTTCTTAGTCATAATTTGACATTATTTCATGATAAACCAGTAGCAGCAGTACATAATTGTCACTGCTCTTACTCGCATCATAAAATGACACAATCTGATAGTTGCTAGAAATGTTTTATTTTTAACATGTTAATGCAAACAGGAAACATTATGATGTAAGAATACTGAGATGTTTCCATAAATATTAAATGCCATGTCTAAGGATTTGAAATACAAAATGTTAAAATTCAATACTAAAATTTAATAGTAGTGAATGTCATGAAAAACATAAAAACAAGCATGAAAAATAGGACTAAGACATATAGAATGACATTCCAATCCATAATTTTTTTTTACAGTTTCTTCCCATACCAGACCATTTCAAAATATTTAGCTCCACAGAAAGTTTTTGAAAGTGTATGTTTTGTCAGTTAAGATACTTCTGAATATTTAGAAGCTAATTTCCTTTGGAAATCAATATTTGGAATTTAGTTTTGTAGTTATCTTTTTGGGCAGCCCTAGCAATTTAAGATTATTAGAGTAATCTGCAAGTTTTGTGAAATACAGCACTACAAAGTGATGCAGCTGTATTAGTTGAGCTTTTGAAAGGCTTCTTTGTGGAGTTTTAGTTGAGGGGTGAAACTGGCACTTCTATGAAGGTGCAGGTGTTTACTCCTTAAGTGGGAGAAAATAACAAATAACTTCTGGATTTCTTTCCTAATAGGGAAAAACCTTGGCCAAACCAAAACCAAAACATAAGCCAGTCAAGGATATTTTGATAATCAAATTGTAATAGTAGTGGAGCCAGTAAACTTTTCAAGTGAGTAAGTTTACTGAGAAGACTGCAGAGTGGAATAAGATTGCCTCATTTAAGTTTGGCATGTAGAACAAGATATTAGGAAGGTTGAAAGTATAGGTGAAAGATGTTTTCAGAGCTCCTATTTGCTATGAGAAAGAAAGAGAAGATCGGCTATCAACTCATCATCGCCAAAGCATCCAGTGGCCTAATTTGTAGGAGTTTTATTATTCCACAAGTTGGTTCAGCAAAACAACAATCATGATAAGAGGAGAGGAGAATGAATTCTTGTTTTGATTTGATGCTTATTGCTTTGAGATTTAAATAGCCTCATAATAACACTTACCAGCCATCTGGTTTCCAGAGGAAAAAAACTTTTTTTTCTTACTGAAAAGGCTAGGACATAACATGCACCATTTAAAAGCTCATTGTGTGGAAATGACATAATGACTTTGTGTTTTCAAATTATTAATTAGTGATTAACTGAGAAAACCAGCAGGTTATGCCAACTCTAGGGGAAATGCAATGTATTTTGTGCAACCTTGCAATTACTACCAATGAGGAATCAAATTAAAGTAGTAAAAAAGCGAGCAGGGATATTAAAGAAATCAAGTATGTTGCAACATGCACTTCTAGTTTATTTTAAAAGGTGTAGTTTGCTTATTTGTATTTTTCGGTTTATATACCTATATGTATAAAGATATATAACTGTAAATGACATCTAAATGTTATTTTTCAAGAAATCCTATCGTGTATGTGACCTAGACTACGGTATGCTTATATTATGTATTCCTGAGATGTGATGATGAAAGTTAGTTATTTTCATGGTGGTTGTAAGATGTACATGCTGATGAAGCACAGGTTAGTAGTCCATTGTATTTTTGGTTAACACAATAAATGCTGTAGTGCTGTTATTCTTTGAAGATCTTTAAAAAACCCAAAACAAAACACAATTCATCCTTACGGTGCATCACTGTAAACTACAGCAACTGTTACTATTGTAACTAATCATAACTGACAATCTAGTGGGCAAAATGAGATCTGAATATCCACAGAAAAGAAAATATGCATTAATATTCCTTTGCAGTGGACCCTCAGGTTGGGATTGCTTTACACTGGAGAGACACTACTGATGCCCAATTTGTGGCTTGTTGTGGCTAAATACTGCATTTTATTCCACCTGACTTTTTTCAGATTATATGGTTTCTATTAAAAATATACACTAATCATTTCTCTTACGATCTGATCTAAAGATTTAGTTCTAATTTGAGACCCTTCAGTTTTGTTCTGCATATTGATAAACTCCATTATGGGATTAAAAATAATGAATCCTCTGTAGTTATTTCAAATTCAAAGCTCTAAGAATATAAGTAGCTAATTACATAATTCTGTAGCTCTTACATACTGTTAAGCAGTATTTTTATTATATTTGTCAAATTATAAGAATCTCACTAAGCTAAATTACCATTCATTCTAGTACGCATCTGTTAGACAAAGATCATGAAGTTTGTGGTTTAGCTTATTCCTAACATCTCAACTTTCTTTGCTGTTACTTTAGAACTACCAGTTACTTTAAGCATGGTGTTTTTTTCCATGTGTGTCTGTTATATCACCTGCTGTGTTTTAAGTTTTTCCTTTAACTGTGCCATTGAGTTATGGATCCATTTAGGTGTGTTTACTTTTTATTGAGGTCTAACACAAATTGGCACTGAATTCTACATACAAGCTCTGTAGCTTTGATCATGTTATTAGAGATCGAATTTGGGCTGTCTTTCTGGGGCTCATTTTTCTGCAGTATTCTCTCTTTCGCTTATATTAGAAAAGACAGGGGGAAAAAAGCAGTAATAATTTGAAGAGAAATAGCAACCTGTGAGGGAAGTCATGAGTTCACTGCTGATTTCTGGACCTGAAAAGTCCGGATTCCTTTTTTCTGCTTTTTTCATTTAATTGCATGATGACGTACAGAAATGAGAGACCAATTTCCATCTGAGGAAATGCAGCTAGAAACAAAAGATGAACAGCAATAATATGCAGCTACCTACAAAAATAGAAAATATTAAATAAACAGAAGAAAAAAGACCCCTTAATTTACAGACATCATATTTCAAGAAA
>WAAD01012206.1:2495-24439 GCA_013389945.1 Fregata magnificens | reverse complement strand
TTTGTAAGAAGAATGTAAACTGTGCCTACACAGGTATTTGATTAAAACCAGGCTTCCAAGAAAAAAAAATCCAAGGATACGTTCTCAGTCAACAAGATTTAGTATTACGGCCTGGTTTAATAAAACAATGAAATTAAACACTTTAAAATCAACCGGTAGACACATATTGTCTTAACTCTGCAGAAGAGTTTTATATGCAAAAATAATTAATGGGTCAATTCTTAAACTCTCTGTATCTTGTAATTTTCTACTTTAAAATGTTATTAATTTACAATGCCTTCCATGACATTAAATTTAGGTTAATATACTTATACTGATATATTTTAACAAGATAATTATGTCAAAGGTTATCATCAACAGTTCATAATAAAAAGTTATGCTCAAAAATAAAACTTATTATTTATAGTTTAGACTGCATAATAAAGTACTAGCAACACAAAATGTTAATTAATTTCTAATTCTCTATTCTTTTATTTAGATTTCATGAAGGTTGATTGGACTTGATCCATCATTTTACGGAAAATTAATTATTTCAAATACATGCACCACTTTATGCAACCTGCCTGATTTGCATTGAGGAAAATTCAGCAGAAGTAATTGAGGCACAAGCAAATACTGGCACTGACTGAACTCAATTTTCATTCCAAATTTCTGCAAAATCCCAAGACACAACAATATCAGATGCAGGGGGAAAACAAACAAAAGCAATGTGTAAAGGGAACATGAAGAGAGAATATTACAAGAATCAGAGAACAAAGGGATTGCAAAACTATTTTAGCGCCATAGATGAACAGTGAGGGCTTCATTCAGGCAAGGTGGAATAAGATATCATATGGCATCCTGACAATTGATGTCTTCATTTAAATGTAAGAATTTACATTCTAATTAGAAAGAATTTACATCTTAATCAGAGGCAGCTGTATTATCTTGTTACTGTTTTTTTCAAAGGTAATGAACTAAAGTACTGCTGTGCTTTTTCAACCAGAAACTAAATAGACAGCATACAGTGTTATTTTATAGCCTACCTGCTGTAAGCTGTTATTAATATTTTCAAAGACTAAATTCCAACAAAATCTTTTAAAATAAAAATTGTATTTGACATTGCTTGAATGATATTATAAAGACTTATTTAAAATATTTAACCAATACCTTTTCTAACTTATATTTTTAAGTATATGTAGCCATAAAGGTATCATTAATATGGCACCAATGAAGCACACTTTCATTTTAGGTTGCAACTAATACAGTATAATATTGGGGGGCAAAATTATTTGGGAATTTTTTTATTAACAAAACAGTTCCACTGATACTTCTCCGTGTTGTTTATACAATACATAAGGAAAAACCAATTAAACAGGACCATTTGTAGCTCACGTGTAATTACACTCTTAATTGAGGCCAAATTGAAATGTTTTAGATGCTAGTTCTAAAGGATGAGTCCCACCAAGGAATATACAGCTGCTCTTAGAGACATTTTTAGACTTACAAAATCATAGCTCACTAGTTCAGTCTAAATATAATTTTTTTGGCTCTTGCACAATTTCAAGAGTTTTGATGACAATATACAATATCCAACCGCTGTTAGGGAACTTTAAGTATACAATAGTGCAGTAGGAAGTAAAGACTTTTTTTTTTCCTATGAAGAAATTAGACACGGCCTGAGAAGTTCCTGGTTTAGTTCCCAGCTCTGCAAAAACTAACTCTGGAAAAAATTTGTCTCACTACTATTTTGTGTCTCCACATTTGTAAGATCTCTCTCTCTCAGCTCCCTGTCTATTCAGAATGGAAGTATCTTTGGGGCAAGATCATTTTAGTGCTACAAACTATGCAATGTTCAATTCAATGGACACTTCCATAAAGAGTACTGAATTAGGAGGAAAGGTCTTTCATCATACTTCCTCTTCCTTTGAACTCTGGGCACATTATACATATTTTCACGTATCTTCTATTACAACAACAAATAAAAAACCCCAACCTGGAATCTTCCATCAACTTGGAAAACTAGGTAGAAATTACTGAAACAATTTAGTTCATTTGCCACCTCACGGGTTAAATTAATTGGCACCAGCCAGAAAGACTCGCATCCTGAGATGGACAAACATACTGGCAGAATGTTTGAATCCCTAATGTGCTGGTGAAATACAAAGCATTCAGCTGGATAAATGGAAAGAACCAGTTTTCTGACAAAGATTTGCCAAGTCCATCACTATCTGTGGCAAGTAACCGAACAGGTAGACTTGCTGTGCATTCTTCAGTGAAGGCAACTTCTGCTGACCTGCATAAAACTTCTTTTCGAACCCAGTCCCTCAGAATGTGGCATGGAGGGTCAAAGAATGCAGAGGGTTGGGTTTTTTTTCGGCTTACTGTTTCAGGCTAAATATCAGCATTTATGGCTTCCCTGTGATTACAGATCAAATTTATGTGACATCATCACTAAGTATTACAAAGATATGATTAAGAAAACAAGGACATTAGAATATGTATTACTCAACCTCCTGTACAATCAGGAACATAATACATCTCAAAGATATATTGAAGAGTTTGGCTTCTCTTGATCTTTATGGTTAAGAAGAGGAAAAGAGATTCCTGAAAACCCATACTTACTTAACTTTTGCAAGACGAGCCTAAATAAAAGTTTCACAGCGTATATCTTGAGAGGTAAAGCAGATCAGACTTTTTAACTCTCTGGCAGAGTTTTCTGAAAATGACAGCTAAAGGAAGCCAAAGGACTAATGTAAAATTTCTGCTGGTGACCTTAATTAGTCTTTGAATAAATTTTTTATTCCTTTTTTGAACTGTTGAGAAAAACAAGCAACCAAAACAACCTCTTTCCCCAATATTTGTTAATATTTTCAAGTCATATCACATAACATATTATTAGGAGTGGAAAGATATCTGACAAAATTATCAGCATTACCTTCTTTTATAATTTAGACCACTACTTTCATTTATACTACTGCTTTACTTGCATAACTCTGATTTGTTTTCAATACTACCTTCTAGACTAAAGGGTCATGTTTTTACCGAAAGCCATCAGTTTCCACTAACTTCACTTAGTATCACACACATCATATATTTTATTTTGTCATTCAATTTCAAATTTTGAGTATCGTTCCCTTCCTAAAAATAACACTATGTTCCATTTAAATCTTGAAACTAAGTTTAAGTTGCTTTTACTAACACTGTATTGTAGCAATGCTTCACTGATCCTGAAATCAATCTGAACATACAGCCAGTATCAGCTTATTTTAATCATTCCTTTTCTGAAATGAAGTAGAATATGAAGCCCTTGCTGAACCCGCTTGTTACTTAACCATCTTTTAAAATGCCATCTCACATGTATTTTGTAATTTCACGACTCATCATTACCAGCCTTTTTTTCTTAGCAGTATTAAAACAAGCAGATCTTTGCCCTGTTTCTATCTATGGTTACTAGAATAGCAAATTTGTAAAATATGAAATTTTATTATCACATATGTAAGTTAACTAATGAACTGAGTATGCAAGATAGTGCTTTACCATGAAAAATAGGTTAAAATCCAATAAAGGTACATAGTGAAATGCAATATTCCAAAATGTTACTATCTCAATATTGTGAAGTAATCATGAAATTAAATACGTAATGAGTTTCACGATATAATTTATTTTATACTTTGGAAAGCATCTAATCAAACACCTTTGGGTATAGTTTAATCAGTGTTGTAATAATGTTTAAAATATTTAGAAGATAGACTTGAAAACATATTAACATACATAAATATCAGAAAACAGAAAATTGCAGAAAATCAGAAATGTACATTTTTTCAACTACAATGACAAAGGACTTCCACATTATATTATATCTACTGATATTGAAGTGATTTTCAAAATTTTATTATTTTTGTTTTCCATGTATCTCTTTGCTATTAATACACATGTAAACATAACCTATAACTGCAGCTCTGGTTCATAAAGCAATCACTTAATACAGCCATCATTTTTGTCACTATGTAATCACATTTCAAGAGTTTCAAAGTAATATTATAGAGGTTAAAAGACATCTACAAGTTCAACCTCATTATTACATATCTTCCTTTCTGATGTGATATTTTGTTTTCCTGTTTTCTTCTTTGGGGTGCAAACTGTTAACTATTACTCCTCCTTTTTTTCTGTTTTAAAGTAAACAAAAATGACACTTAAAACAATGCCTTGTAAAGTTATTATTCAACAGTAAAAAAGTCAGAATTTTTTACTTACGCAGTTCTGTGGACTACTAAATAGTCCCTTACTCTTGCCAATACATTTTTCTGGAGTAAGATTATAGACCTAGGTCTCAGGTTGGTATTATAAAAGCAGAATGTATGTAATGTGCAACATTTTGAGCATGGGATTAAATCCGGGATTAATCTAGATTTACATTTAAATCAACTTTAACATCAGCAGGAGTTCTGTGGTTAATTCTGGGTGCACAGGCAGGGGGGTAGATTGAGGCCAGCTGAGAGTGAACCACTGTGACTTCTACCTTAAGGTCAGGTTTTGTTGAGAGTATCTAATTCAGTTATTGGCGTCGGCTATTTAACCTGCACTCCAGCCACTATGCTGGAGCTGCAGTGGATAAAACAGTCACCCCATGTAACTACAAGAGCAGCATAGGTTCCTTCAAGTTTTTAATACAGTGAGCGTTTTCAGCGTTTCTCTGGTCTGGCCTGCAAGTGCGTTTTGTAGCTGGCATGTGAACCAGGACAGAAGAAAGGCATAGCAAATGTTTTGCAGAGAAAGTGTTTCATGAAGCTTACGTTTATGCCTAGCAAAGAGCCCCAGGTGGCAGACAAGTTTCCACACGGTTAATCTTGAGAAAGGTCCAAGAGCCATTTCCAGTCAAGACTTACAGGTACAGCCTTAGAATTTTCGGCAATTCATGTGGAAGGAAAGATTACAGTGTGAATACCCCCTCGCTACCTCTACGTATTTTGACTGTTTTTAATCAGAGGCATTATGAGTAAGATATATAAATTGTATCAGGAATACAGGACTGATCAGGGGGAAAAGATTTGTTGTTCAGTTAACCAAAAACTCAAATGGAAAATGTTTTGCAGGGATTTTTCAGGGAGTGAATCAGAGACCAGGCTAGTGGACTTTGGTTTGTAAATCCAAATGGTGATCAATTAATTCGGGGAACTACAAGCCAGTCAGCCTGACCTCAGTACCAGGGAAGATTATGGAGTGGTTCATCTTGAGTGCGCTCAGCAGGCATGTGCAGGACAACCAGGGGATCAGGCCCAGCCAGCATGGCTTCATGAAAGGCAGGTCCTGCCTCACCAACCTGAACTCCGTCTACGACCAGGTGACCCGCCTAGTGGATGAGGGCAAGGCTGTGAATGTTATCTACCTGGACTTTAGTAAGGCCTTTGACACTGTCTCCCACAGCATTCTCCTGGAGAAGCTGGCAGCTCATGGCTTAGACAGGTGTACTCTTCACTGGGTAAAAAACTGGCTGGATGGCCGAGCCCAGAGAGTGGTGGTGAATGGAGTTCAATCCAGTTGGTGGTCGGTCACAAGTGGTGTTCCCCAGGGCTCAGTTTTGGGGCCAGTCTTGTTTAACATCTTTATCAGTGATCTGGATGAGGGGATTGAGTGCACCCTCAGCAACTTTGCAGATGACATGAAGCTGGGCGGGAGTGTCGATCTGCTTGAGGGTAGGAAGGCTCTGCAGAGGGATCTGGATAGGCTGGATCGATGGGCCGAGGTCAATTGTATGAGGTTTAACAAGGCCAAGTGCCGGGTCCTGCACTTGGGTCACAACAACTCCATGCAATGCTACAGGCTGGGGGAAGAGTGGCTGGAAAGCTGCCCAGAGGAAAAGGACCTGGGGGTATTGGTTGATAGCCGGCTGAATATAAGCCGGCAGTGTGCCCAGGTGGCCAAGAAGGCCAATAGCATCCTGGCTTGCATCAGGAATAGTGTGGCCAGCAGGAGTAGGGAAGTGATTGCCCCCCTGTACTCAGCACTGGTGAGGCCGCACCTCAAATACTGTGTTCACTTTTGGGCCACTCACTACAAGGATATTCAGTTGCTGGAGCGTGTCCAGAGAAGGGCAACGAAGCTTGTGAAAGGTCTAGAGCACAAGTCTTATGAGGTGTGGCTGACAGAACTGGGGTTGTTTAGTCTGGAGAAGAGGAGGCTGAGGGGAGACCTTATTGCTCTCTACAAGTACCTGAAAGGAGGTTGTAGTGAAGTGGGTGTTGGTCTCTTCTCCCAAGTAACCAGTGATAGGACGAGAGGAAATAACCTCAAGTTGCGCCAGGGGAGGTTTAGATTGGATATTAGGAAAAATTTCTTCACCAAAAGGGTTGTCAAGCATTGGAACAGGCTGCCCAGAGAGGTGGTGGAGTTGCCATCCCTGGAGGTGTTCACAAAACATGTAGCCGTGGCTCTTCAGGACATGGTTTAGGAGGCCTGGTGGTGTTGGGTTGACGGTTGGACTTTATGATATTAGATGTCTTTTCCAACCTTAATGATTCTATGATTCTAATTAGGCTTTAATTTGCAGCAGGGATCAGAATATCTTCATACATCTTTTCAAGCACTGGTCCAAGCCAATTAATGCCATATTCTACTGAAACCCTAGTACAATGAACTGAGAACATAAAATGCAAAACATTTATTTATATTACAGATATCTGGAAAGAAAAAGACTAATAATATGAATCTTCCATACAGATTGGGAGAGAGATTACACATGTAAGAGTTTTCTAGATCCACAAACACATTAGGAAATTTACTCCCTTGCCAGTGAATGTTCATGCCACCTACCTTAAATTATGATCACTGAATTTATTAATGATCTTTTTGTCCATTTTGGCAGTGACACAGTTTAAGAAGAGATCAGGAGGATTAAAAACACACAGCAGCTGATGTAAGAAGTTGAAAAACAGTTGAATGAAGTAGATATTAGTGAAGCAGTGGAAAGAACTCAGAGAAATGGCTTAATTATATTATTAGAGGTGTTTCGTTTTACTTATTTATATTATTTCAAATGATTTGATGTATTTGATATTTCCATACTCTCACACTAAGTATATAACTACTTAATAATTAAGTTACCACTTTTTAAATTAATTTTTTAGTTTATCCAGTGTCTCAAACAATTTTTCAATTTATTGCACTTGGTAAGCTTTGGGTTTGTTTTTTTTTTTGCTCATCTCTGCTTCCTTCCACTCTGTTTACAGTCTTCTAAAAATTGGCTTTGGTTTTGTATATACTTAAGCGCTCTTTTAGTTCCTAAGAATGATTTCAACTCATTTTGACACACTGTTGATAGCACTTAAATTTGTTGTAGCTATAATTTAATTCCTCTCTTCATTGTTTGTTAAGACAATAGAACAGTGTTTGACAGAGAAGAATATGATTTAATTTACATTTACTGCTGCTGTTTTCCTAATAACCACACTGTTAAGGTCCCACTTACTGTTTAATTACTTAACCTCATTTCAAGAAATGTCATGGTCCAAAGGGTGCTATTTCTATTAAAGTGAAGTTTTTCAGTGTATCTTATATCCAGGTTGTGTCTCATATAAGACTGTATCAAACAGTTCAAAGTGTAAATCAAACACGATTTGTTGTTCTCATACTAGACTAACCATTTTTGAAAAGTGAGACATATCAAAATGGTAAAAAAACCCCAAGTGACCATTTAAAATTTTAAAAATAAATTTCAGAAATGCCAGTTTTAAAAGCCGTCACAATTACATTATACTATTACGAAAAGGTAAAAGAGTAGCATATTCCTTGGCTGGGCACTCATCATATTCCCTCTTTCCTGTGAAAAGGATGGCAAAAAAAAAAAGGTCTGTCAAAACCTCTGGAATCAACACTATGAAATGTGGAAATACTTCTTTTCTTCACACTGAAGAGCAGTAGAATATTGACTAAATAGCAGGAGATTGCATAAAGTCCAGGCCGGGGAATGAGCGATCCTAAAAAATGCAGTCGTGGCAAGAATAGGGCTGCCTTCTTCTGCATCAGGCCCTTAATCTTTTCTTTCGTTGAGGCAAGTAGAATCAGGATCAGCTGATTAATTCCTGCTACACCAATTAATTTAATATCTCCCAGGCTTTCTAAAGAACAATTTGCTTTGTCCTCCCTCCTCTCAGTTTAGCCTGAGGTCTGTGGGGTTTATTTTGTTTGAAATCACACTGTGGATCTGAGCAATCGCCTGTATTATTGATAGGTTTATTTCTGTCAAGTCAAACTGAACAGAGTTCTGATAAAAGCCGATGTTTTCTGACTCCCTCATGGTATTAAGGACACAGAGGCAGGCTGAGTACAGGAGAGTGCGAGAGTTTTACCATGAGGAAGGTAAGATGTAGTTGTCTCAACATCCTGTTCAACACAGACACAGGCTAGAAGTTTAACTCCTCCAAGGGAATTAGAAATCTGAAGTCTTTAAAGACTGTCACCTCCACTCCTGTATGTCAGAAGACTGAAGAGTGGTTTCACACTTGAGCTGAGACCTAAGGAACATCCATCCTAACTACTCTCATGGGTTTAGTTATTTATGAGAGCTCAACAGACTATACCGGAACCAACTAAAACACTGGCTGTAGGAATGAAAGTTGATGCTTACTGCTTAAATTGATCCATGGACAGATTGCTTATTAGGTGCAGATCAACCACAATTCTAAATGGTAAATATGTAGCACATCAAGCTGATGTATGACCATGGTACATCTTCCTTTCATATACCAGTACAGATATAACTGATCCTTTATTACAGACTTTTTCCTAAATTACATCCAACTGCCAGAAACCAAGTATGCTGAATGTACAAGCACCACAATATAATTGAATTCTTACAGAATTAGTCACAAGAAGAGAATAAAATAGAACTCATTTTCTAAAAGGTACTGATGTACATTGGAATTTTAAAATTTACTAAACTTCACTGCACTGTTCCTTCCTTCAGAGTAAATGGACTGTTAGATTCATTCTTGATGTCACTGCTGAATCAGCCAAAAAAATGTGATTCACATCTAGGTCATGGACTCAAACTGCTCACCAAATAGACTATATCCGTGGAAGTCCATTTGGACCCAAGTCATTAAGGACATGGAGAAACACTTCCTGTACATATTCAGTGTACATAAAAACTATCACAGTTATACAATTAATCTGATACTTTGGAAATTATCATATTGTAGAGCACAGATTAAGGAAAAAGTAGAAAGCGGTTAACTTTACCTATTTCAGTCCTAATGATACTGACTAGAATAACAGTTAGGGAAGATTATGTTTTTTAAATTGGTTTGGTTTATATGTCAAGAATTAGGAAAGAAAAACTTTGATCATAAAGTTTTTAAAAACAAACACAACTGAAGACAAGCTTTTTAAAAATCATGATACACCTTCATATTAAAATGCTTATTTAAGCTTTCCTCTGCCAGTTACTATTGTCAAAATATACAGCAGTAGTTAATAAGACAAGACTAGACTTAACTATTGACTTCCATAATAAAACATGAAGATAAAAATGAGGCTTGGTATAATTTATAAGAGAGAAAATGATGTACTAAAAGCAAGACACTAAATCAATTTTAAACACCAAACACAATTTATGTCTGACTTTAAAACTCATCCTCAAAACATTAATCTAGACAAAGGCCAGAAACTGAATGAGGCGTAATTTGTGAAACTGATACCTTTCATCACAACCTCTAGCTGAAAAGGTCATTAGATATATTATATCTAAGTGAGCAGCTTATCCCTGCTTCATTACTGATAATTAAGGCAAGTAATATTTTCTTGACAGTAATGTGTCCAGTAAGAGATATCGTCTAGTTTGCATAAACCAGACATTAATTACCAGAGTAGTATCAGAGATAAAAAAAATTAAGTACCTGTGTAACATAATTTCATTATTTTTTCTTCATTTTCTTAAAGAATTAGCAGGCTCAGAAACATAATGAGCATATTAAGAACTCCATTTTCAAGCATTTATTAAAATCCTTATTACACATTACACAAATATATTTTTGTACATACATAAACAGAAATGAAGGCATCTTAAAATACACACATTATTTAGATATTTTGTCATCTTGCTTTCCTAGAGCAACAGTCGTTGGTGAAGTACAGTGATCAAATAATAGGTTCATATTTGGACTTAATTTCAAATGTTGATGCTTTCATATAGATGAAATTACAAATGACTCCAAGACTCTGATCTGCAACTTCAACTCATGTAAAGGCTCTTTCACCTTATTTGCATAAATGGTAGTTTTGCTGTTATACAGAATAGCATATGTATCAAGTATCCATGTGAGGATGACAAATTTGTCACTTAGCTCATAATCTGTTTAACAGTTTTCATTTCTCAGTAGAAACATCTCTCAATGTTTTTAAAAGCTATGTTGAACAGTGTTTGGCAAACAGAAGAAAGAAAGATTAATTACCTGTAATGGTTTATTCATCAAGGTGTGTTATCTATCATATTTCACTCTGTGATAACCTAGACAAATGTTATCTAGAGAGATTTTACCCTTAGTCATAACACCACATATAAATGCTGTTGTCACTGCACGCTATGCAGAAGCCATAAAAGGGGTACCCTATCCTTTTAATTTCTCTCAACTCCAGAATCCCTGAAAATGTGAATGTATATTTGACCCGAGAAACAGTTACAGTATAAGGAGCTTCTTTCTCTCCTTTGAATTCCTGTCCCCATGAACATTCGCATTATGGGGTCTTTGAGCAGTATTTCTCACAAAGCATCATTAATTTAGAGGAGGGTCCAAGAGTCCCTTCTTGGACAGGAATTGGCTTCATTGTTACCATAAAGCTTGCTCCCTACCAGACAGAAAGAAGCTATGTGGTGGTCTCAAAAGAAGATCCCCTGGACTTTCTAGGGAAAAAATACCCAGTGATGGGATGGGAAGGAAGAGGAGGAAGACTGTCACAGATCTCTGAGGCAATGAAAAAAGCTGCCACCAAAAGAAAGCAGTTTAACCTGGAAGATATTTACTGAAAGAGCTGTCTCTGGCTCAGCTATGTGGTATATAAGTATGGAAAGGATATATAGAATCATAGAATATCCTGAGTTGGAAGGGACCCACAAGGATCATCGAGTCCAACTCCTGACCCTGTATAGGACAACCTCAAAATTCATACTATGTGTTTGAGAGCATTGTCCATACGCTCCTTGAATATTGTCAGGCTCAGTGCCATGACTACCTCCCTGAGGAGCCTGTTGCAGTGCTCCACCACCCTCTGTGTGAAGAACATCCCCTCTATGAAAGTGTACACAGTATTTGGAGAAGGCAGGGCTCACACATGCATTTCTGAATTATGCTACACACAAACGCCCCATGGATACTATCAACTGTCAGCCCACATAGCTTGCATGCACTTAATCAAAAACAGTCAGAGGAGCACTTTTACCAATGTTATTTGTGCACATTATTCTGAAACAGTATATGCATCAAGAAGTTGACTGACAATGTGTTATCATCATGATAATTTGTCAAATACAGACCTTAAAAACTGGAAAGTTAATTGAAACATGTGTTTTGTGATAACTACCTAATGATAAATCAGCATGAAAGCTAAATTAAGGCAAAGTGGGTGAGTATCTGGAAGAGGCAATGAAGAAATCTTTCAGTAGTAATTGACACTATTCAAATTCATTAGATCTGACCTAGCCTATTTTTGAAATCTGCAACGTGCAAAATGACCATTTCATCATGGGCAGCAGAAGTCAAAATCATTACCTGGGTTAAAGGAAATGTAACGAAAGTGAGGGCAAGATAATGACCACGCCTGTATATGCTGTCCCCCTTACTACTGAGGTGAGCGGAAGACCATCTTCAGTTGCAATGAATATTTCTTCCTCCTTTCCAAGGGCAAAGACCAAACAGTAGTAGTAAGCTTGTGAGATAAAGTTCTGCATACTTGCTTGAAATTTGTGATAATACGTGGAGTTGCAACTTCATGTTGCAGCTCTGCATTTACATGGGACCACATGACATAACATAACATAAATGTGTAGAGAGCCATAAATCTCAGCCTCTATGAGTACTAGTACAGTCTCTCACATGGTACAGATTCTGGATACAGGCTAATTAAAAGTCCAACAGAAAAGTAATCAAAGTGATTATATTTAAAGAGAAAATCCACTTAAACTGGAAAATATTGTCACTTCAACCCCAAACAAAGCTATCAGTACTCTCATCGAAAACTGGCTATATTCATCTGTGCAATCCTGCTGGATTTGCTTGCGACAGCAGTAGCCAAAATAGCATTTTCCATGGCAGGTGGCCAGGATATTTCTGCCTTTTCTTTTAGATCAATACCTACTCATGGCCTGGTTACCTGTAAGCTAGATTATGGAAGGCATTAAACATGACAGGGAATGGCCATCTAACATGATCAACTGAAACAACGCTCTCATCGCTATTTGCTAAGGCAAGTGTATCATGCAGCTTCCATCAACTTTAGCTTGGTAACTAGAGTCCAAGACTGGTCCATGGCTGTACAGCTCTAATGACACTGACTCTTGCCCATTGCTGTCTATTCCTTCAGGTCTTGAAGACTGGCTGGAGTCAGTAGAAAGACAAGGCTGACAAATCTTAGGGCTCAGTATATAAAGGTAAGTCAGTTTTGCATTTTTAAAGCTGATTTTACCAGAAAGCAACCTGACTATAACTGCTATGAACTTGTGAACAAACTGGTGAAATAAAAGGTATTTCTATAACCCTCATGCCATAAGACACTTTTGCTTGACTATTTTGTACCTTTTTTTAATCACAGTAAAACTTTGATCATACCTCTTACTAAAATTTACCTCCAATATTTTGATAAAACCCCAAAGAACTCTAACATCTCAAAGACTGAAAATCAAAATAGAAGTGATTGCAAATGTTAACATGCTATTTTAACATCTCCAGTGATGGAAAATGTCCTCATTCTTTCTGGTTTCTTGGGTAAAACAAGTGATGGCAATCATTGGCACCTGACAGATGTAACCAACTGATGTTATCTTCACTCTAAACATCCCAAATTCAGACCTGAAGAAGCTGTTGATTAGCCTCCAAAAGCTTCCTAAATTAGAACTCTTACTCTTTAACATGAGAACAGTCCTGCTGAGTTAGTGACATGTAAAACATTGCTCATTGGTGTCAGTATTTGCAGGATTATGGAATATCAAGTATGATACTACAGATGGCTATTTATTTATAAATAATAGCGGTATTTCAGTAATGAATTATTCATATGTGCTACAATATTGACAAAAATAACTTGCATGTATATCCTGAAACATTTGCTGTTTTCGGTGCTGTTACAAAAAATGACTTCACACATCTGGTTTTACTCTGTATTTTGGTTATAAATGAACTGAGTAAAAACATAAAATAGTCTTTTGTGCCACGTTTATAGAATCAGTATGTTTTAATGGATAATCACATATAAAATAATTTATTAACATCTCCTATGCACCACATATGAACTTGTTTTCTTAACTGTTATTTCCCATTTTGCAATAGATAAATTTCCACAGAATAAACTTTGAAACTTTGAATTTACAGGTTCTGGCTGCAATTTGATATTTGCAGGATCTGTATGTTTGGTGTTTGATAGAACAGTGAAACTGAGGCCCAAATTACTAAACTGAAATAAATAATACAAATTATAAACAAAACTACTTCTTAAATCTTTTTAAAAAGATAGCAAACTACAAAAAAATAGAAAGTCTAGGTTTTCTGTTCCACTGAATTGAACATATGCTTATTCGTGATGTTATAGTACATTTCTTTTACAAGTTTTATTTTAATTTTTGTACTTTCCTTAAAGCGAGGACATTTTTTTGCAGGCAATACTGTTGTACATATTAATTCGAGTATTACTACATATTTTCATGTAAGAGAAAAGTTGAGAACAAAAACCTCATAAGGACAGGAAAGAAAGTATAGAAAAATGGGAAGTGGGAATGAAAGACAAAGGATTTCAAAGATGATAAGGAAAACAGTCTAGGAGGAAAATGGAGAGCCTAAAGGGAAGAAGGAGAATTAAAAAAACCCCATAAACCCACACCTTTTCCCTCTGCAACATCACAATAAATTTTACAGGACTTTTTCCCACTTTCTTAAAAAGGAGCTGAGAGTGTGTTACATATATATATATGTATATATGTATGTGTGTGTGTATATATAACATTCGTGTTGTAAGTGTATAGTTGGTTTAACACACTTATGCTTTTCCCATTTTTTTGAATGGATCATGAGTCATCATTCAAAATTTCTCAACAGTTTCTTCAGTAAGTGCTTCTTCAGAACATGGGTAGAGAATACATAGATTAACAACCACCCATAAAAGCAGAAGCATGATGTGAAGCCATCTCCATATTTCTTTCAATTTATAACTTTGTACCTCTGCAATAAGAGGATGCAGGCCTTATGTACATTTTAGAAATGTATTTTTTGTACGAATTTCATTGTGATTATTGATTAACCTATCCTAAGTAAGTTCTATAACTTGCATTGAGATAACAATACAAACATAAGTAATTTTAATTTAAATATCAAGTCCATCACAAACTTCTAATCGTAAACTGACTCTGGAAAAGTTCTGAATCTGGAGTGCTTAATGAAATTAAACATTTGTCTATAATTTATACAGATTGTTCATTTTTTATCCTGACAATTTGCTTAATGTGATCATTTCATATCATTCTAGCAGTCACAGTAATTTGTTCATTCTATTAATACTTTATTGTTCTTACTTTCAATCTAGTTTTTGATTTGGCATACAGTCACCATGATATGTTATTTTTCTAACACTATTAGTAATAGATATAATGCAATATTTTTTCAAATAAGAAATGTAATTTCAGAAACCTTGAGAACTTCAGTGTATATCAAAGGTGTAAACTTATGCTGACAACTCCTCCTAATAAGTCTTTGCTTTTCACAGCTTGCCTCAGTTTAAGAGGCAAAAATTAGCATTCAGTGCTTAAAATGCTACCACTACATCTTCAGCTTTTTCAAATCTGAATTCAGAAAGGGCAAAATTCAAATTTTATTTATTAGCAAACTGGGAAAAGCTCACAAATCCAGCCAGTGTTGTCAGTTATAAAACTAAATCTGCAGTTGCATAATTACTTAGGTGTTAAATGTGACTGGAAAATAGATAGATTGAACTATTCTGGATGACCGTACAAAGAATGACAAAAGATGGAATCAGATTTTGTTTTTTAAAAGTATTCTAAGTAAGACACACTATTTTTCTCTCTCTCTTGTTCACTTAAAACATTAAGCTTAAAGATGTGTTTTGAACACTGGGGAAAGATTTACAGACTCCTTGAGGATGTTTATAGTGGTTTTCTTCTAATGGTACAAGCATGAATGTGTACTCCTCATGTTTCCACACTTTCCCCTGTGACAGATATGGAGCAGTAAAGGGACCACTACAAACCAGACAGCTTTTCAGCAGTTTTAGGGCATGTACTTGAAAACTGCATTTTCATTTTAGGTTTTGACAAATGGAAAAATCATGTTTAAAATTCTGACATCAAAACCTGCAATTTCATGCTTCATCTACACAACATCCCTTTAGATGTAAATACACCATTTAAAATTTTTCCCCTTAAGTTCAATACTAGGCCTTTTCTCATATTAATTATCTAGAGAAAAAATCTAGGCAAAACTTGCAATAACTCTGAACATGAAGGACTTGGACCTACATTCTACTTTAATAGTATTCATTACATACTTGCACTTTTGACATCTATATTACCTTATTATGTATTTCTTCTTATGCACAGAAAATTGTAACAACAGTTAGCAATATTACATTAAAACACTGAAGCAGCTAAAATTCTGCTTAATTTAAAACAGTGACTGATACAAACCTGGAATATTAATACTCGTACATCATGACAAGGAGTCTGTCTGACCTGTGAAACTAATTTCCTTTGTGCGGCATTTAAAAATGAAGCTACACCTTTTGGCCTCTCTGGACCAAGGAATTTGACACGGTCTCCCACGGCATTCTCCTGGAGAAGTTGGCAGCTCACGGCTTGGATGGGCGTACACTTTGCTGGGTAAGAAACTGGCTGGATGGCCGAGCCCAGAGAGTGGTGGTGAATGGAGTTAAATCCAGTTGGCGGCCGGTCACGAGCGGTGTTCCCCAGGGCTCAGTTCTGGGGCCGGTTTTGTTCAATGTTTTCATCAATGATCTGGATGAGGGGATTGAGTGCACCCTCAGCAAGTTTGCAGATGACACCAAGCTGGGCGGGAGTGTCGATCTGCTCGAGGGAAGGAAGGCTCTGCAGAGGGATCTGGATAGGCTGGATCGATGGGCCGAGGCCAACTGCATGAGGTTCAACAAGGCCAAGTGCCGGGTCCTGCACTTTGGTCACAACAACCCCATGCAACGCTACAGGCTTGGGGAAGAGTGGCTGGAGAGCTGCCCGGCAGAAAAGGACCTGGGGGTGCTGGTCGACAGCCGGCTGAACATGAGCCGGCAGTGTGCCCAGGTGGCCAAGAAAGCCAACAGCATCCTGGCTTGTATCAGGAATAGTGTGACCAGCAGGAGTAAGGAAGTGATCGTGCCCCTGTACTCGGCACTGGTGAGGCCGCACCTCGAGTACTGTGTTCAGTTTTGGGCCCCTCAGTACAAGAAGGACACTGAGGTGCTGGAGCGTGTCCAGAGAAGGGCAACGAGGCTGGTGAAGGGACTAGAAAACAAGTCTTATGAGGAGCGGCTGAGAGAACTGGGGTTGTTTAGTTTGGAGAAGAGGAGGCTGAGGGGAGACCTTATCGCTCTCTACAACTACCTGAAGGGAGGTTGTAGGGAAGCGGGTGCTGGACTCTTCTCCCAAGAAACTAGCGATAGGACGAGAGGAAATGGCTTCAAGTTGCGTCAGGGGAGGTTTAGATTGGACATTAGGAAGAATTTCTTTACTGAAAGAGTGGTTAGGCATTGGAACAGGCTGCCCAGAGAGGTGGTGGAGTCGTCAACCCTGGAGGCGTTCAAAAAAGGTGTAGACGTGGCACTCCAGGGCCTAGTTTAGGAGTCATGGTGGTGTTAGTTGATGGTTGGACTTGATGATCTTAGAGGTCTTTTCCAACCTTAATGATTCTATGATTCTATGATTCTATGATTCTATTCTATGAATTTGTGTCAAACAAGAAAAGCCAAACTACTCCTAAGGAATATAAAATTTACTATATTCCAGCATCTTGAACAGTGTCTGAAGCCAGTTCCAACACTGCTCCAAAAAAAGGAAAATTATTTTTAACTACAGTAGCAAGCACAGCCTGTAAGAATGCTTCAAATAAATAAAGTTTCGTGATCTGACTGGATGAAGATGCACACAGGCTGAAGCTGCATACAAGATGATAAAGCAAGACTTTGTGACTATCACGAGTATTTTCCTGTATAAATTTCTCACGCAACTACTTTAAACTCTTCAAATTTTGCATTTCAATACCAGGTTACAAAAGGTTCTATCTAACACCATGTTTACTCATGCCCATATGACCAGAATCTTATTTTAAGGAAGTCAGTAATCAGCCTTCATTTATAGAAGAAAATTCAAAGAAAAAAAAGTCAAGACAAAATCTATCCCAAATTTCTGATACTTGTGAGATCACTATGAAGAATCCAACTTCATATATGGATCTGATCATGTTAGGTAGCAAATTTGCTTTATCTTAGAAAACTACTCAAAAAATTGGATTATTTATGTGATAATTTATTCCTGGCCTATTCTTTGGATAGACATTTCTAGGTGGGATAATTTCTGTTACTTTTGTTGTTTAATTCCTAAACTGCAGACAAAAAAGTAGGGAAGGCATCAGCACAGAACTCAATCTGCGAATTTTTTGTTCACTCAATGTGTAATTGAAAAATGGCAATTTTTATAAATGCAATCTCAAAACTTAACGAGTTTAGTGTGATGATTAGTGCCTAAATTTCTTATTTTGGGAAAATGTTAAAAAAGACCACTTGTTTAATGTAAAATCATGGCTACTACGTAAGCTTAGTCAACTACTTTTCTACAACATTCTATAAGGCTGTGTAATATCTTAACGCTCATGTGGAACAGCTGCACTGACACAATGGGCTGCAGACGTTTTTACTGTCCTAATAATCCACATATTAAAGAGTCCCTAAATACTCATTGATGCGACAGACCATAACAACTCCCATGGAGCTGTTACAGTTTATCAGGTCAGTGATCTGCATACTGAGGATTCCCCAAGTACTCATTGACAGGTAGCATCTCATATACACTTGTACTAAAATAATAATTGCTTCAAAGGAACTGTTAAATCCCAGTTGCAAGAACAAATTAATTTAAAACCACTGAGACAGCACTTTGTTTTTTCTAAAGACCTGACAAATCTAGACAAATTTACTAGACAAACCAAGACCTCTGAGCAGAACAAGTGTTCTCAAATATCATGGCTGTTTGGCATTGTGGTTAAAAATACTACCCACCTTGTCTTCAGTGAATTACAATCACTACCTTTCTGCTAGGCAAGGGTGACCCAAAACCTGTCCTTGACACTGTTAGAAAAGAATGAATTAAAACCCTGTTATATAGTTAATCATCTTAACTGAAGCCTTGAATTGGTTGTTCCCTTTGTCCTCACTTTCTTCCTCTGTGTAGTGTTTTCTTCTGTCCTTACCTCTTAACTATAAATCATCAAACCCCTTATTTTTTCCTCTCTCTTTTCTTCCATACCCCAAGAAGTGTTTAGCCTTGCCATCTCAGATCCCTTTAATTTCTTACTCTATTTTTCCTCTCGCTACATTTATGCTCTACAGATTAGAGGAAAAACTCATACAGAGTATAGAAACCTTTGCACCCAAAAGAACCTGTCATGATTTATCTGCTCCCACCCACTGCATCATGCAATGACACAACTGATTCGCACTCTAGACAACTTTCTGGCTTCTGAGTTTCAGACAAAGCTGAGCATGGAAGCATTCACGGAGACTACCGAACAGAGTGAATGACTACATGGAAACTGCCTACAGTCAAAACAGCTCCTCTAAAGGCAGGAATCCAGAAGAAAAGGCTGATTCACGATGTTAAATTAGAATACCGTAGAGTCTATGCCCATGTTGAACTTCAGCCTGATAATGCTATCCTGTGCCATTTGGTATAGGCAGCAGTATATATATCACCGGAATTCTTCAGGGTTAAGTCTGATATTCCTACTAGTTCTTACACCGTTTGCTCCACAGGGCTCTGAAATCATACACTTCAAGTATTATTTATAGTCCAATCAAGAAGCAAATCAACTACATTGCTTGTTTATGTCACTTGCTTTTTATGACTCATTTATGTTATGGCTACCAGGACACATAGATCTAGCTGACATTGGTTGTTGTGTGTTTGTGAAAACATTCTTCATGAAAACTGTACTTCTAAATTAGATGAAACCTCAATCAAATTTACATTAACAGTCAGGGTAGTCGCAGTATTCTTGCACAGAACTCAGCAGCTGAAAGCTGATAGTCAAACCAAGGAACCGAAACAAGTGGAAGAAGTATCAAAAACCCCTCAACAGATCCATGACTTTCTTAATACTGGCTATGATAATGGATACTAGGAGATTTAATTAAAGAGATAATATGATAGCTCATAATAGTGTAACACTAGCACTTAGACACTGCAAACTCAGACTGTGACAGTTCATTTCTCAAAAGTTAAGTAATGTCATAAAAATTAAGAAGCAATACTTCTTCCCTTAGAACACTCCTAATAGGTAACTTTTCTCCTCAGTCCATATATTTTATTCTTCTCTTGTCAAGACCTGAATTACTTCTCTGAAGTCTTTTTCTTTATCATCTTGATAAATCCAGACATCCTCTTCTATGAAAACCTATTCTCTCATAGATCTTACATGCTGAACTAATTTAAGACTTAGGCTATGTTGACGAAATCCTAACACAGCAAGTTACTGACTTTTGCCTCTGCTTAAGAAGATAAGGACTGGCACTGTTAGCCTGAACAGCTCTCCCAGCCTCATCCTAATAGAGCTGTAAAACACTATTATTTGCTACAGCCAAAGGATTAGAGATAGGGTCATGGTGTGTGTGTGTATGTGTACGTGTAGCTCTCTCCACAGTACAATTAATTTTCTTTGCACAGTCTCACCTGTAGTGGCAAACAGGGTCAAAAGCCATGACTTGCAGAACTCTTCTCCAGCTTTCTCTCCTGACATTGCCTTTCTTTTCCTTCTTCCCTTCCCTTTGCAAAAGAAATAGGAGAAAATGCAAGGTTTTTCCGCTTCCTGTACACCTCAGTTGCACAAGAAGTTTTTGATTGCTGCAGAGCTTAGCAAAGATGAAGAAGGCAACCATACAGAGAAAGAAGATTGAAGGCTCCTGAGGGGCTGCTGGAGAAGGACGTAGTCTTAGGAAAATGGCATTTTACAAGAGAGGGAGAGAGAGAAACCAGGAGAGTTAGACCAGGAGCAAGCTTTTGTCCAGCTAAGGTATGGGACCATGGAGACTCCTTTAGCCTTAATCATTAGTCCAGAACAACAGGGACTGAGATCTAGGTTTTGATGACAGACTTAGGAGAACAAATGAACCTGGCTCATTCAACAAAGCAACACACCATCCTTCCAGCTGTTGCAAAGGAAATTCCTTGCAAGGGAGAAAGAGGTGTACTTTAACAGTGAGATCTACTTATCATCTGTGCTGTTGTGTGGAGCCTGGCATGGTTAGGATACCAAAAACCTTGGGGTTCTGCAAGAAAGATGGGTGAAACGGGGGCAGAGATCTGGCAAACAGATATTTTGCTTGTGACCTCTATTCAGCCAAGTGGTACACAGCCCTTAATGCATTTGATGAAATTTCTCAGTCCAGGTCCAGCAGACTATAGCGTACAGCAGACCACCACTTAACTCTCAGTGTCCCAGTCCAAAGGTCAACTGCTTCATATTAAACAGAAATACATCGTATATACGGTGGGGCATGGTATGTGTTACTGTCTGAATGACATAGCTTCACAAACAGGAATAACTGCTTCTAGAATGAAAGTGTCTGAGGAGTAAATCAATTGTAGCCAGGTTTGCACACCTTGTACTTGTTGTCATTTAAAAGACATTGCATAAGTATGTTTTGAAAGAATGACGACAGAATGAAAACCCAGTCCCTTAACTGCCCATCCACCCAATCTGAAATCTATCTTGGTGAAGGTATGGTCTTTTGACTACTTTGTCCATCCTTGCCCTAATAAATTTGAGAGCCTAAACATCAGGGAGAAGATAACCTTGACTGTTTACCCTTAGGTCTAGACTCCACTGCTCAATCCAAGTTGCAGCCTGACAGGCAGTATCTTCACTGTTCCTTATCAATCAGTCATCTACGTAGTGAAAAGGAGGCATGCTAATTCAAATGAGCAATTAACAATTGCCAATACCTTGTTAAAAACTTTTGGAACTATGACGGGTCCAATGACAATAGTCTTGACTCCCTATAAAATGAATGCATCTCTGATGACACACTAACAAGCAAATAGAAGCAGATGTCCTGCGTATCAAAGGACAACAAAAATCCTCTTTACAAATAAGGATATAGATGCTAGAATCATCATCCTGGACCTGAATTTCCGAATGAAGCATAGTTTAAGGTGGGCCACCACACTTATTTCTGCTGGGCACAGAGAAACACTTACAGTGAGAATCTTGATTCTTAGGTGCTTCATGACTCGAATAGACAGTGGGTTTGTCTTCTTTTGAAGCAGATTTATGTAACCAGGGTCCCTAAACATTACAGGACATGGAGACTGTGTAACAGCAGAAAGACAGAATGAACTGAATAAGCAATGGTGACAGTGTCCATAACTCATCTGTCTTATATAATCTGCAACGAGATTTGATGGTACTAAGTAGGCCTATCACCAAAAAAGTGCCAAAGCAGCAGAAAACTGAAGGTGAAAAATCCAA